>JARHVA010008375.1:290000-355000 GCA_037957365.1 Torreya grandis | reverse complement strand
TGGTATTCAATGTTAAAATATATACATGTGATGTGAGGCCATTTAATCCTTTGTTGTTTAAAAATAAACTTTTACTCAAATTATACTATTATCTTCCATGACAAAATCCCTATCTACATGTGAGAGTACTACATGTAAACCTAGCAACTAGTGAAATCAAGAATTCTTCATAGAGAATGAAGAACACATAAATAAGCTTTTAAGCACCTCCAATTACATGTAAGGAAAAATGGATTCATCATCCAAACCATTCAAAGGATAATTTTTTCCCTCCCAATTTTTTATTAAGGATTCAACCAAGTTTATGGATATAGTATTTGATGGACCCATTTGTGATAATAGGTATGTAAATTATTAAGAACTATGGGAAATTGTTGACTTTATTGATATATTTTTTTATATGATAATTTATCTCCCTCAAAATGAATATTTATAAAGGATTTGATATAAATTAAAAGATAGAGATTATATTTTAATATGACCAAGCCCAAGGTGATGCCATCCATTAACCTCCTTCAAGATTTTTTCTTTGAAGGCAAAGTCACACAAGACAATTTCCTGCCTCATATTGGTAACCTGATAGTCATACCATGCATCATAGGAGAAAATTTAAAAATATATTTATCATTTCCAACATTAGATTCTTATTTTGACAAGCATGGATTAGTCCAATGGAATCAGGATAATACAATGGACAAGGTTTTATCTTCATTTCTTCTTCCAAATGAAACCATCACATTCAAAGGTAAGAATCCTAAGGGTCCCACTAATATTAACAATTTTATGATGGGGGTGTGGATAGGTATGGCACTACTCAATAGACTCTAAGGCATGCCCTAAATCCATTTTCTCTATTTGGAGTGGGTACCATTATTGGAAATGATGCTAACTAGTGGTGCCATATTCATGTCAAGAAAAATAACCAGTTTTCATTTGAGAGAGAATGTCATCCATAAGGGTAAGTGTCCCACTCCTATGGTCCACTTTTATATGATTTCATATATATTGGATGCTATTATGGTAATATTATATAAAGTCCTCAATGAGCTATGGATCCCAGTCATCGATTGTATCAAAAATATAATATGTGATCACTTCCATATTTTACATATTTATGCTTACACTAAGAATAGGGTGAATATTTACAAGGATGTTTATCCTTAGTTTGGAAAGTTATACATGGTTATTTAATGCCTAGGTTTAGAGCCAACATTGTGAAGACATTATCTATAATGGGGGATTGTTTTATCTATCTATATTATACTATCATCATGATCTATGGAAACAAGGTTCATCCTCTATGTCTCCCAAAGTATTTACCTAATAAATTGGATGAGTAATAAATTTCTTTCCAACTATAGTGAATCATAGAGGAGGACCTAACCAGGGTGAAGAAAATAACATTATTTAGCCACCACATGGTTATTAGTAAAATGGTATATATAGTGAGGAAACATGTTAGATATGTGGGTTGAAAGAAGAATAGCTACCATTTTCCCATAGTTACACATAGGTATTGGGATCCACATGGCATGATAAAAAAGTATATTTAGGGCCTCATCATCCCCTAAAATCATGAGATTTATCCTTATGACTTCTTGTTTATGAATTCACAAAATTATAAGGAGGTATTGGAGAGAGATATAATTAATAGGTTGAAGGAGGATCACTTGAGGGTGATCCAATAAGAATCTTCAATTTTTGTGATTGAGATAGATGGTAAAATGCCACTTTATGTAGGATGGACATATTCAAGCTTTTGGAAGGGCCAGTCCATAGAGTAATCATAGGAGCATGGAGATACACCATAAGGACTCCCTTTCAATCTAAAGGATATTACAAAAGAGATAGGATTAATTTAACCTAACACTATGGGAACTTAAGGAGACCCCATCAATTTATATTCATCTGATGAGGAAGAATAAGTACAAGAAAAATGAAATTCTAGTGCAATTCGTGTCCTTTAGTTACTTCCTAGGCACAATATTCTATATCTATAGGGGTACGAATAGATGTTGTAGATGCCTCAGTCTAGTAAGGCACCTCTTCATAGTCAAAGACAATCATCTTATGTAAAAATAAGCCTAGGAATATCACATGTAGTCCTAAAATAAATCAATCTCAAAGATTTTGCATAATGGTTAAAAAAGAAGAGGTGGTAGAGGATGAAGAAGAGGATTTTTATGAGGAAATTGAGTTATAAAAATATTTGGATTTGAAACTTGAAAATGACAAAGGGAAATAACTATATATGGAGGAATCCAATGGTACTCTAGTTTTTTATACCACTTCCTTACTCTCTACTTCTATTCTTATATATGGTGTTGTGTCTATATCATTTTTTAAAAAAAATCCAAAGGTGGATGTTGCTACCTCCACCTTTGATGATACATTCACCACTACCTCTTTCTTTCATTACCCTTTACTTACCCCAAAGTTTGAGAAGGATTCCTCTACTATTCCTCCATCTACCACCACCATTGATCTATTTTCCATCCCCATGCCATCCACTTCCACCATGACTATCTCTAATATTCCTTATAGCACTACCATTGTTAGATCAATGAAAAGGAAGAAGGAATCTAGGAAGGTGGAAATAGCCATGACCACCCCATACCTCCATGTCTAATCCACCTACATCACTCTCCATGTCTAATCTACCTAATATTTATAACTTAAGTCAAAACATTTAAAAATTCTTAAGGGGATATTAGTGTATTGCTTAATATGAATATTAATTACTATGTTTAATGTTTAGTATGATTGTTTCATTTAATAAATTTTATACTCTAACATTATGAAGTTGTTTTGAAACAATGAGTTGATATAATGAAAATATTTAGTTTATATAGATAGATGTGAAAGTTTTTGTTTAGACCATTTTAGTTTGATATTATGAGTAAGGTAGTTAGTTGTATTGTTTGTCAGCATGGATAAATAATGCATAGTTTTTCATAATATTCAAAGGCCTTAATATTTGGAATACAAGAATATGTTAGATGCACAAGATTGTTTAATTGGATGATGATTTTAATATTTATCTGCTAATTTAAGTTGAAATGGTATAAAATTAATCATATTTCATATTAATGTTATATGTGGTAAGGTATATATATGTTGATTTGATTTAAGCTTACCTATATTGATCATATGAATGATCATTTGATTGAATATTTTTATGGTTTCCAAACCTAAGTATTATTTAAAGTTAAGTCCTAATGATAGAATTTTAAATATTTCATGGACCTAAATGAGTGGATGAAAATGTTCATAACAACCTGAGGTGGTGGAAATGGAAACATAATGTATAACCTAGGTATATGTTCCTAAGTTAAATAATTTTCAAAACATATTGTAAGACCATGTTATCTAGAAAGATTTTGATTTTTTTTTATTTGACATAAGATTTATTTAATAAAAAAAAATAGTATTTGGATTTGATGAACATTTTTGGATCTTTTAGAATTAAGTATCAATGTACATACATACATTCTTCTTACTATTGTTGAAAATGGTACACTGAATGAACTTCAAATAATTTTATGTGTTGAATTGAAATCTTAATTTTTCATCCACATATATGGAAAAAATGGTTTGTTTACATAGTAAAGTGATGTCATTCATAGAAATTTATATTTTTATATTTAATTTTTGGTATACATATTTTAGTTAACGAAACTCACTTCATTAGAAAATATCATAATAGTTACAGAATGGAATGTTTATTTTGATATCTCAATTCTTTTTTTATTTTGAAATTTTTTAAATTAATTGTTATTAAAGAATTATTTATTTTTAAAATATTTGAATTTATTCAAATGGTGTTATGAATAAGTTGATTCCATGTTTGTCTAAGTTTTGTCTGATAGGATTGGAAATTTTATGCTAAAAAATTAGTCTTTCAAGTTTATTTTTGATATGAAAATAATATCAATAGTAGTGTGCAACCATGATGTAGGTGTTCAATGTCATATAGTAATCTAATTTTCAAATGAAATATATCCCAATTTTTAGACTAAAATCTTTAATTTGAGATATTTCCTAATAGGTCTAGTGTATATTCATAATAATCCTCATTCTTCCCTCACCTAACATTCATACTAAAATTTTTTTAAATAGAATTTAATTGATCAAATATTCCTTATATATTCATATTTCCATATTATGCATAGGGAATACACATCTACAAGTATGAATTATTGAAGGAGAAGCCTAAGAGACCAATTTTCCATGTTACAATCTAGGTCACTGTTCTACTTTATTTCCATATACTGCATGATTTACACATAAACTAACACATAGGGGATAACTACATCAATCTGAGGCCCTCTTTAGAGTATTGGATATATAGAAAACTATAATTTATAGAGGGGTCTTTGGGGCTAGATCAACACTGTGTACCCATCAACCCTTTTTAACAAGGTCACTATGAAGATAAAACACTAGGGTTTTGTAATTTCATGAGAACTGACACTCCATGATCTAGATATAAATTAACTAGAGTGAAGGTGAATTTAAACCTAGAAGTATCCACGTGGTCACATTTTTTTATGTGAGGTATTACTTATAGGACACTTAAATCCATTTCAAAATCTAGCATCAACAAAAACATCATAAGTTGATGCTAGTTTTCCTATAATATTATTCTAGTCTACTTCCTACCTATTGTAGATATATAACTATTTCATCATCATAACTAACTAATTATGTTATTTTTTTGTCATTTCCATGTCTAGCATTATTATACTTTATATTTTTATCCTTTTTCTATTTAATAAATTTAGGATATATTATATATGAGTTTAACATTTAATTGGCCTACTATAGAGATAGTTTATCACCCTTGTACCCTATGATATATCTATCCCCTTTAACCCTATATTTGTTAATATAATTTTCTGGGGTCAAACATTTGGTGAACCCAGCCATTTAACATTATTCTTACCTAAGCTTACCAATTAGGATGTTTCTTACATAATTTGTCCTAGTCTTTGTCATATTTATTTCTATTATTATGGATGATGTAATTTAGATTCATGGATATGATTATGAAATTCTTCAACTTTATATTAAGGAAGGGATGAAAAGTGATTAATCTAATATTATTCTAAGTGTTAAATCCTAAAATATCAAATATTTGAATGGTGGTAGATACCATCCCTATAAGTAGGTTCATGATTTAGCCATTCTAATAGATGATTTGATCCATATAAATTAAGATAAAGAGTCTTTACTTGTATTTCCTACACCACATATAGACATCTAGATTACATTTAGTATGAAAATTAACCTCGAAGCTATTATTAACTCTTCTTAATATGATTCATGACATCTCCCTCTAAATTAAAATAATTGAATAAATAAAATTAATCAATTGTGCACACTTTTAAATTATTATTTAATTATTAAATCTAGATAATAAGCCTCACCCAAAAAATTACACCTCATTTTCCCTCACATGTTGACTCATCCCAATAAAATCCATAATTTAATCAACCTCCTTTAAGTCAACCCTTAGGTTGTCAAAATTTTTAACTCATTCTTAGTGACTAATTTAACCATTCCCAACCTTCTATCAACCATTTGAAATGGTTGTCATCCTCATGGGTGAGGACTCATTAGCCACCATAGATTATTTTGATCATTTAAAAAATCCAAATAATCCTCCACCATTGATCTACCTTTATAAAAATATAAATAAACATGAAAATCATCATTTTCATCCATACCGACTTATGCTAAAGAAGTTTTATTAAATTCACAAGTGAATCAAAAAATTTAAAAACCTTTTTTGTACCATAACATTTCCCATTTTCCTTTGCATTGGAAGAGTTAGGAACCACATTATTGAAGAGAAAATGAAGTTTACATCACAATGGAGGAAACTTTCATATTTAAGGTATATGTTTACATTTATTATTTCTTTGTTTATTGCTCTATCTTAGGTTGAATTTATCTTAGATTAAGATGGAATAATTAGTTGATTTCTTAGCATTTATATATTTAGATCAATACATATTTGGCATGATTAGTGGGACTTTTCCATCATCTTTTTCATCCTATGTTCATCATAGTTGCATTTAGAAAACATTTTTCATTTGTTTTTTGCTATTTATATTTGAATATGCATTTAATCTTGGATTTTTGAGTGTTGGTTTAAGCTACAAGTTGTTATTTTACATTTTATTCTCAAATTTTTATGTTCATTATGTAACTATGGATTTGTAAATATTAGATGCACAATGCTACCCTATAACAATAAACTCATTTTTTATCCCATTTATAATGTTTTTTTCCTAATTGTATTTAAACTATAATCTCTATGTTCATATTTTACTTTTGTTTGTGTCTTCAATTTATTATAACTCTTTGTTAAAGAAAAATAATTAAATTGGTCAATTTTTTAGTAAAATCATTATTTATAATGGTGCATTTATCTGAAATGGATATAAAATCATTAACCTTAGCAACAAAATTGTCATAAAACCATGAATTTTTCCATCTATTTTATTGTGTTTTATGTTTGTCTCTACAGTTATAATAGTGAAATTGTTCTATAGTTGTAAAATTATCCTTTTGAGCATCAAAATTATCATTTTACATCACTAAATTATGTTTTCTATCAGTGAAATAATTTTCATAGGCTATAAATTTGTCACTTTAACCAAAGAAATAATTTATGTAACATTAAAATTATCATACATGCCAATGAAATTGTTCTTTAAGTATGATTTTTTTTTTTTTTTTTAGTATTTTATTTGTTTCTTATGTTTATCTTTTTACAATTTTGCTTTTTGTCTTTCTATGTAACTATGAATTTGTCATAAAGAAGTAGTTTTGGAAATTTTTATAATTTTTGTTTGCTTCATTATAGGTTTCCTTATACAAAGCCTAAAAAAACATTCTAACCATTTGTTTGTAGAATGCTTGTCAAATATAATCACCAAAAAACCTAAACAAAAACAATAATTTATTTTATTTTAATTATCCCTAAAATTTTATTTTTAAAAGTTTTTAGTAACTACATCACATTTCATTTTGAGTTATTTATTTTCCTTTCATAATTCTATTAGTGATTATGAAAATTGTATATGCTTATCCCTTGTTGTCACATTGGTGATGATACTCAAGAATCAGAAAGAATTCCATAATTTTATGTGTTACCCAAGTGGTGTTCATGTAGACTCTCTCATTGGCATCAAATTAGTGATGATAATAAAAAAATTAAAAATAAACACTTACTTTTTATTTATTTTTCTAGATGCTATATTGACCATGGATTTTACCACCATGTAGTAAGTCAAACTTCATTTAATAATGGGGTATATAAATAAACATCCAATTATTTTAATTGCCTAAGTAGTTATATGATTTAATCACACCATGATGTAAGGGGTTTTCATGTTCTAATACCTAGGGTTTCAATAATTGCCTAAAAATATGATATATCCAATTATCAACACACAAAGGCCCCTATAGCTATGTTGAGCACTTTGGGATAAGATCCAATAGTATACATCCACTTTATCTATTTCTTCCATGGTTTTCTCCCCTTAGATAATCTTGTTTAAACCTTAAGCCTATAAAATCCTCTTTTGTCATTTGACTTTGGTGCATCAGGTAATGATAAGCATTGAGAAGTAACCTTCCACACAATGTAGAAATCAAACTCAGTGTCCCATGAGAATGGTAGGATGCTCCATGGTTAGTGCCTTTAAATATTAAGTTATATTTGAGAGAAAAAATGATTCATTGACACTAGAAGGACCAAAATTTATTCACGACCCTTGTCCTAGTTTTTCACCTTTTATGTGCAATTGCTTCAATATTTAGAATAGGAATTTATTTATTATTTCCTTATTTTTATCATGTGATTTAAAATAATTTTTTATACAAAAAATATTTTAAATTTTAAATAATATCCTTGAATAAAGAACTTTTTCTCAAAAATATAAAATAAATAATTTAAGAATTCAATTTTTTTAGTCACCTTTTGGTTAGTTTTACATTAAAAAATCCATTTATTTGAGTTGATTTTATTTTAATCCTATCCATGTCGCCTATAAAAATTCAAATGGCCATGTTAAATAATCCAAATTTAAGGTTTGAGCCTTTTGGAAATGGCCCCTTTCAATTTTGTGGTCAAGAGCATCATGTAGAAATACATGAGATAACTGAAAAAGAAGAAGACAAAGAAGGGGCTTACCAATATGAGGGTATCCAATGTTTTCCAACCTCCACCCTCATTTTATGAGTATATTATATCCAAAAATAATGAATATTTTCTTCAAGCCTTAGGATTTGGATCCAATTTCTCATCTAAATTTGATGTAAATAATTTATAATGTTTTATTAGAACCAAATAACCTTCATCATCTAATCCTAATCAACCTAAATTAGAAGGTTATTTAGAGGGTAGTAATGCCCTCATAACCTTCTCACAACCTCATCCCCAAGTCTCTCAATAAAAATGAAAATTTATTTTATGTGATGAGTCATCTTAAAAAAGTCATGGGTTTTCCATGGATATCCATGCAACTCAAGGATCTCAATAAATTATGAACTTTCAATCTCATCAATCAATCAGTCCATTTGGTAACTCTAATGTGAATGTGAATAAAAATTTACCTTCATGATTTTATCCAAATAATATGACTTTTATTATTCCTTAAAACTCACTAATAATTCACCCATCCAATAAAAACTTGAATATTACTTACACTTTACCAATCATGCAGCAATCCAACCCAAACATGAGCATGATTCTCCCATATAACTCAAGTTTAACCAATTGACATTTGATTATGCCAAATTTGAGTGCACTCATAGATTCAAAAGTTTATACTCAAAATAATCCAAGATTGAATATTAATTTATACTCATAAATCAACCCCAATCAGAGCCTCTAAGTCTCACCAATCATTTCCAATCAAAATCAAGGCTTGAATACCCTTTTTAGTTTGCCCAATTAGCCATCCAATCCTGATTTGAGTATTACATTACACACACTAAATAATATGAATATAAATAGTGGTGTACCAAATTATTTTTCTTATTTGAACACTCTTGGATTTGTGCCATCAAATCCAAGTTTCAATCCAACTCCAAATTAGTTTAATTGTAATTAAAATATTTCATTTAATTCTACTCCAAATCCTAACACAAGTTTAAACCAAAATCAAACACCACCTAATTTGAACAATCCCAACATCAATCCTAACTTTAAACTCAATAATCCAAACACAAATCCTAATTTTAACCTTAACCAAAGTAATAATAACCAAAACCAAAATCCCACCCAAGTTAACTATAGTTTAAACCTAGGATCTAATCCATTTAATTCAAACTTCAACATGCTTTCACAAAAATCCAATCCATGTTTGTTTAATCAAATAAGTTTTGATTACAATACCAATCTTAATTTCATTAAATTTAACACCAATACACCAAAAAATTCATGTTTGAACCCAAAAATAAACTTTACACATAACCCCAACCTTGGTTTTAGCCCAAATTTGAATCAAACAAGCTTTGGTTCCAATCTAAACCCAAGTAAAATAAATTTTGGTTCCATTGTAAATCCAAACCTTGGTTATAACTATAACTTCAATCCCTTTTCAAACCCTCAAAACATTAATTTTAACAATCAACATCCAAACAATATTAACCAACACATTCCACAAAACACAAACCAATTCATGGGTCAACCATCTAATCCATTAAGTCAAATAAACCAAGTATCCCCATATCTCATACAATAATTTAAAAACATAAAGGATTGAGTGCAAGGATTTCAATATGACACTTATTCTTGGAAAAAAAATTGAGTTTGAGGAAATTTTCTCACACCCATAGGATTTAAGGAAAATGACTACACCTTTTCCAAAGCACTTTGAACTCGTAAATTTTGACAAGTATAAAGTTAAAGGATATCTCAAGGAACATCTAACCAGATTCTATCACACATGTATAGACATTAATTATATTAAAAAAAACATGTTGCATTTGGTCCCATGAAGTCTCAAGGGCCAAGCCCTTGAATGGTTTTCATGACTTATAAAAGGATCTATTTTCACCTTTAAATAATTATCTAAAAAATTTGTTTGCTACTTTTCTTATAATATCAAAAAAGACATGACTACCTTAGAATTACACAAAACCAAATAATTAAATGGTGAAATGTGTGCTTCCTTCTTCCAAATTTAGAGAACAATGCATGTCATTTCACATAGTCATTTCCTAAAATAAATCTTGTGGACATATTTATGAATAACTTAATTTTAGACATGGGACGCCATTAGTTACTCATTTTCCCAAGGACTTTTGATGAAATAATTAAAAATGGAGTTCATGTATAAATAACATTCACTAATAGAGGTGTAATAAAAATATTTAAACTAGATAATAATAATTCCTCAAAATTGTTATACAAACCAAATTTCTTTTCAAAAAACAAAAATCTTGTTGGAGACAATGTGACTGATGTCAAATAGATTCAAAACACTCAACCTCAAACACAAACCTACAATCAACTAATAAATAATATGACAATTCCCGCTGGACAACATAAATAAGGAAGACCTAAACATAAGTTCACTCATTTGGGTGACACTTATAAGAATGTTTTTTGAAACATTATATTTGTTTTACCCAACATTCCCCTTTTCTTCTTGAAGAAATGAGGACCCACTTTTTTTAAAATTATGGCCTTACTCATTGAGGCTTTATTCTACATATTTTTATAGATTATTGAACAGATTGATCCTTATTATTCATACTTAAATGAATCTATCATGTTATTACATATTTTATAAACTAACTATATTCATACCTTTTCAATAGTTTTTAAACTATGTAGGTTTTTGGAACTTAGTTTATTCAGAGAAATACATTTAGAAACTTCTTCATTGGGCATCTTATTTAAAAATTTTGTTTAATATGTTTGGTTTTCATGTTTTATTTTTTGATACATTTTGTGTTCAAAAAAAATTTCAGCATTTATTTATCAGCATTTTTATTCATAGACATTTATCCATTCAGGATTTATTTAGTGGTACTTTTCTCCTTCAGGACTTTTGTTCTGAATGGATTAGTTCTTTGGAATTTTTTCATCAAGAAATTTATGAAAAGTAATTATTTCAAAATGGATATTATATATGCATCAGGGCTTTTATCTGATAGACTTTTAGGTATACATACTTTTGATCAGACATTTTATCCAATAGACTTTTAGGTCTCTAGGGTTTTTGCATCAAACATTTTGTATGATAGATCATAAAGCTTGATATATGTTTTGGGATTTTTATTCAAACATTTTTTGTGATGGGAATTAGGTCTACAAGGTTTTTTTTGGGTCTATTATAAAGGCCGATCCCAACATAAAACATGAACACGTTATTCTTGAATGCTACTTTTTTTATACTTAGCCAAATAAAGAAAAAATACTTCATAATAGTTTTATAAAACTACCCACCAACTATAACTAATAAAGGATTTGAACTATGTAGAAAATACAAAATAAGTGAACACTATGAATTTATAATGCACAAACTAGTATTTAATGCTAAAATTTATGCATGTGATGTGTAACCATTAAAGCCTTCATTGCTTACAATCACACTTTGAATTCTACTACTATCCTATGTGACAAAAGCCCTAGCTACCTATAATAGTAGTATGTATAAAACTAGCAAATAGTGAAAGTGATAATTATTCATAGAACATGCAGAACATGTAGAAGAGACTATAAGCACCTCCAATAGCACATAAGGAATAATGGCATCTTCATCAGAACCATTCATGGGAGAAATTCTATCCTCACCATTTTTTTATTAAGGATTAAATAAAGTTTAGAGATACAGTAATGGATGTCTCCATTTATGATAATAGGTATGTAAATTATTCAAAATTATGGGATGTTATTGACTCTATTAACATATTTTAATTAGATGAAAATGTATCTCCCTTGGAATGATTGTTTATATTTGATAGTAACTAAAATACAAGTATTAAATTTTGCTATAGCCAAGCTAAGGTGATGTCATGCATCGACCACAAGATGTATTCCTTCATCATATTGGTAACTTGATATTCATACCATACATTGTGGGATCAGATTTCCAAAGATATTTATCACTACTGACAGTAGATGCCTATTTTGAAAAGCATAGATTAGTCCAATGGAATCAAGATAATACAATGGAAAAACTGTTGTCTTCATGGCTTCATCCAAGTGAAACCATCATATGATAAGGTATAATCCTAAGCATCCCACTTCTATAAAACCTTTAACATGGGGGTGTATATAGGCATGGCACTTCTCGATAGACTCTATGGCATGTCTAGTATCCATTTTCTCAATTTAGACTAGGTATAATTTTTTCACATGACGCTAACTAGTGACACAACAAACATGTTGGGAAAAATTATCAATTTTCATTTGAGAGAGTAGGTCATCCACAATGACAAGTGGCCCACTCATATGGGATGTTCTTATATGATGTCATATCTATTGGTTGTTGTTATGGGAATATTTTATTAATTCCTTAGTAAAGTATTGAGGCTAGCCATAGATTATATCCAAAATAAAATATGTGATCATTTCCAATTTTTACACATTTATGCTTAAACTAAGAATATGGTAAGGATTTCTTAGGATGTCTATCCTCAATTTTGGAAATATATACATGGTTCTCCAATTCCCAAGTTTAGAGCCAACATTATGAAGATGTTGTTTATAAGAGGGGATTATTTTCTGTATCCATATTATATTTTCATCATGATCTATGGAAATAAGGTTCATCCCCTATTCCTCCCAAAGTGTGTACCTATAAAATTGGTTGAGCAAGGAATTGATTTACAACTATGGTAGCGCACAGAGGATAACCTAATTAGGGTAAATAAACTCACACACTTAGGCCACCATGTTTTCATTAGCATAATAGTATAAATAATGAGGAAATACTTTGGAGATGTGGGTATAAATAGGAAGAGATACCATTTTCCCAGAGTCTGACATAGGGATTGCGATCCACATGGCATCATCCATAAGAATATATAAGGCCTCAACAACCCATACAATCATGAGCATTATCCTTATGAATTATTGTTTATGAATTCCAAAAATAATGAGGTCTTGGAGAGAAATATAATTATTGGGTTAAAGAAGGATCACATAAGGGTGATCCAACAAGAAAATTTGATTTATATGAAGGACTTAGATGGAAAAAATCTAGTTTATGTAAGATAGACAGATTTAGACTTTTAGAAAGGACACTACATAAATTAATAATAAGAATAGGGATCCCCATCATAATGACTCTCTTTCAAGCTAAAATATGTTTAAAAATATCTAGAAGTAGCTAAACTTGACCCTTGTAGAGCTTAAGTAGACCCCATCAATTTAGATTCCTCTGATGACGAAGAGAAAGTATAAGAATAGTGAGCTCCTAGTGTAATTCAAGCGCCTAAATCTACTTCCTAGGCATAATATTCTACATTTCTAGTGGTATAAATAGATGAAGTAGTTACCTCAGTATAACAAGGCTCTTCCTCATAGCCAAAGACCACCATTTTCTATAAAACGAAGCCTAGGACTCCCACAGGAAGTCCTATAATAGAGCAACCTCAAAGCTTTACCATAATGCCCCAACCACCATCATTGATCCATTTTGAATCCCCATGCCATCCACTTCCACCATTACCACCTCTAATATTCCTTCTAGCACTACCCTTATTAGATCAATTAAAAGGAAGAGGGCATCCAAGAAGGTGGAAAAATCCATGGCCACCCCATAGATCCATGTATAATCCACCCAAATCACTCTCCCCATGCCATCTACCACTCCATCACAAGAATCCATTATTACAATTATAGGCAAGGGTAAAGACACAAATATTCATAGTAAATACAATCCCCCAATTTGGAGGATTGGATTTGTCTAAGATGATCTAGCCTTCCTTGCTTGAAACCATTGTTAAAGCATCCAAGAAGAAAAAGATAGTTGAGGAGGTTGAATAAGAAGTTGTGGTCACCACCTTAAAGGAGATATATGTTATTCAATTGACAATTCCTCTATGAGCCATAGACTTAAGGGCCAATAATTCACACATGCCTAGCTTCAAAATCACTGAGTTTCCCTCTATTATAATTATGTTTGAAAAACCATCCAAAAGCATTCATAGGGTCAGGAAGAGGAATCTACATGATTATGTATATATGGAATTTATTTTTGAGGAGAGGTAAGAGATATTATCTTTGACAAAGAGATAGAACATGCAATTAGGTAAATCCACTTATATTGAGGATTTTAGATATCTTTATGAAGCACAAAAGGATGCCAATTGTTAATATATGAGGGAACATAGATGGACAAACAAGAATTAGTGTTTGAGATGGAAAACATTAAGTAATAACAAAATATTATGCATATACTAGTTGACATTGAAGTTGAGGTACAAGAAGCAACCTCCAAATGTTACAATTCTTTAAAAGCACTAGAATTCATGAGGGCTAAATTACCCCCCACCCCCCTGCCATGTTATAAAAACACATGAATTGTTTAATTATTTAAAGTTTGATGGAAATAAATTAAAAATGTTGATTTTTTATACAACAAATAAGGCTTATATCCATTTGGATCTGATGACACCACTATAGGCATATAATTCATTATAGTCATCAAAATGGAATTAGTTTGGGAATGGTTGACATATATTAGGTATTTACTCCCCAAGTACGAATAGAATGATGATCTCATTTTTCAAATTTTAGATAACTTGAAATTGTCTAAGGTAAAATATGCTAGAGGGAAGTTGATCAGTAAGATCAATGTTGATCAACTCATTCAAAAGGCCAAGAATAATTTCAGTCAAATTCTATAGGGTTTATCATTGGAAGACATAGAGTATAAGCTAAACTTCACTAGAGATAAGGTCACTATAGTTTATATCTTCAATATAAACTTCTAGGTGACCAAAATGGAGAATGTAAAACACATATGACAAATCAAAAATGTATATATACTACCTATATTAAAATTGGATATAATTAAATAGTATCATGATGTTTCCCATAAATGTTGTCAAGATATATAAGTTAATAAGAAGCAAGATCAAGCTTTTACTTATAGTTCCATGTCAACAACAATATTTTCCACATCAATGACCATAATCACTATGATGACTAAGGTCCATGTATCCATTCAAATGTCAACATAGCCTTGAGAGGCTAATATTTATTAGATGAACATTTTGTGGTAGCTCCCACACACACACACACACACACACACACACACATATATTTGTAGTTTTCTTATAAGTCCAAACTGTTATTGTAAATTTTCCTATTTATCTTTGTATACATGCACACATTACATGACTTTTTGTAAAGGTTAATTTAGAATATTTAAAAAAAATGAGATAAACTCTATATAGTTTCTACCATAGTTATAGCTCACATTCTAAATATGACATGTAATTAATTTTTCATGAACTTGGAGGATGAGGTGACCCCTTCCCTAAGTCTTTTTAAATAATTTTAATCCATAGTTTGAATTGTTGAGAGAATTTTCAATATACAAGAGTGAAGTAATTTTAGTTGTCCACTCATGTGTTTGCATATTTTGTTTCTAATATTTGTGTAAATTAAATTTTATTTCTTTGGTTGTATGATTAATTAATCCTTAGTGTGTAAAAGCTACAAATGGGTTCTTGATTGTGTTGACTAATATGTTAGTATTTCATGTGCAATAAATATTGAATGATTGATAAATTTCATTGGTTATGGTAATTAAGTTTATTGATTCATAATTTTGAATGTGTAGAAGTTAATTTTTTATATATAGTTTTCTATGTATGTGCAACAACTACACCATATACCTCACTAAGCATGATCCATAATTTTTTTATTAAGAGTGTACAATAGATACCTTAAAAGGAAAAACATTTGACTAAGGCTTATGAGTTTCTTATATTGGTATCCCACTAGACTTCTTAATCATATCTGAATGTGTGTGTGCAACAACTACTAGCAATAGACATAGGTTTTAAAAGCACTTATCCACATAAAAACTAGCTAAAGAAGTGATTCCTAAAAACCATAGAGCCCTTATTTTACTCACTATTATAGAATATTTCACTATATGAACTAAGGACATAATCCATAAATAATTTAAGATCAAAATATGTGATTTGCTTCTTGGAAGAACACATCACAACTAGATTTGGCACAACTAGATTTACAATGGGTCATCTTTCACATCAGCAAAATTCATTGAGTGGGCACATGACAACTAGATCAGTATCATGGCATATTTTACCAATTACCAAAAATAAAATGGATTGGTGTAATTAATAAATAATAAACTAATAGATGCAATTAATAAATTAGTTGGGGATAAGCTCAACAACTAACACAATCTATTGAAGTATGTTCTTTTGGAAAACCAAATAAGATACAAGAATTCCATTAAATATTCACCATGTTTATTGGTATATGGATCTAGTCCATTATTCCTAATCATGCTTAAACTACTAACTTATTAGATCATGCATGATTACATTGAACTAAGTGATGAAGTAGAGTCTTGACTACTAGACATAATAGAAATGGAGGATTTAAGGACTGAAGCCTTATGGACCTTCATCAAACACCAAGACATATTCAAGAGGTGGTTTGATAAGAGAGTAAAGGTAAAAGCATTTAATATCTTATATATGGTACTTAATTAGGATAAAGCCACAAAATGCAAAGACAACATGACAAATTTGTACCATTGTCGATTGGAACATATCATAGTTCAGATATCCTGGTCAATAATGTCTTCCATCTAAAGGTATTAGAAGGAAATAAACTCACATATCCAATCAATGGGTAGTTTCTAAATCATTATTTCATGGCTATACAATCTAAAGGTACCACCAACTAATGAAAGCACATGGTAGAGGTAGGATTAAATTAGATTTCTTGATTTTTTAGATTACATTTCTTGCTTTCTTAGGTTATATTTACTAATTTCTTGGATTAAATTATTATTTTCTTAGGTTAGTTTTAATGCCTTAAAGATTATTTATTTTTTATACTTCCTATGACAATCTAAATTGTGTTTCCTTTGATGGAACCAAGCTAAAATTCAAACCAACTAAGCGTATGTTGAAATAGACTTGTAAAAAATGGGGGAAATTAAAAATAAGGTCATAATTAAGGACATATTCACAAGTTGGGTATATTTATGTGATTAAAGTCTCCAAGATGAAGGTAGGTAATCATGAACCAATATGTATTATATCACAATGTAATACTTTCACCAGGTATGTTGAAGTTACTCTCAAAGTAATTCCTATGACTTTAGAATATTTTCCTATTTCATTAGATCAAGCACATTTATTAAATTAAATACTTATTGAAAGTGATAATTATTGATATACATGTAGTTAGTAGGGACATTATAGTAATGATTTATTTTATAACCATACTAGCTCACTGGGGTTTTGACTCTCCTATTTCCATTCAAATAATAGAAAAAGAAAATAATAGAAGAAGTAATGAGTTCAAAATAAAAATGAATCCAAAATAATGTCTAAAGAAAATCAAAAGGCTCACATGATGAAATTAGGTCAATTTACCACACATCATGACTAAGAAAATGAATGAAGAGGAAGAGAGGGAGCCCAAGGTATCTCTATCATGGATATGTATGCCTAGTTGGGAGTAGAGAAATGCTTGAGTTTCCATTGATTTTAATAAAGATTTAATACAAAAAATAATGAAACCTACAACTTCATCAAGCCTATAAAAAGTTCATTACAATAAGGGTTAAATGAACTAGACTTTTACCACACACAGATCCAAGGATAAGAACGCAAGTATGTTGTGTGAATGTACGTAGGAGTCTCTTACATATTTATAATTTTAGTAATTTTATGTGGTACAGTTCATTTTTTATTTAATATTACTAAAAAAAAAATTTGGGTTCTTGAATACTTATAAGCATTCCCCCTGTAAGTTGTCATTTGTTGTACCCAACATTCCACATTTCTTCTTGAAAAAATGAGGACTCACTTTTTTTTTTGCAAATTTTGGCCTTATTCATTAATCCTTTATTCTATATATTTTTGAAAATTATTAAACATATTGATCATTAGTCTTCATATTTAGATGAATCTAGCATGGTATTACATATTTTATGGACTAAATCTATTAGTACCTTTTTAGGAATTTTTGAACTATGCAAGTTTTTAGAACTTAGTTTATTCAAGGAAATTCACTAAGACACTTATTTATTCGGCCTTATGTTACAAAATTTTATTTAGACATTTTATCTGATAGGTTTGGTTTTTGGGTTTTTTTATTTTAGGTATTTTGTATCCAGAAACTTTTTCAGCATTTGTTTATCAACATTTGTTTATTCGATATTTATCTAGTGGTAATTTTCTCCTTTGAGACTTTAATTCTAAATGGATTAGGTATTTATAGTTTTTTCATTAGGTATTTTATATTAAATAATTATTCTAAAATAGCTTATATATGTATGTATGTCTATGTGTACACACACACACAGATATATATATATATATATATATATATATATATATATATATATATATATATATATATATTCATAAGGTCTTTTATCCAATGGAGTTTTAGGTCTCTAGACTTATTATTTAGACTTATGCATCATATATATTGTATAATAGATCATAAAGATTAATATATACTTCAAGCTTTCTATTTAGACATTTTATCTAATAGGAATCAGGTCTTCAGGGTTTTTGTTTGATATTTTTAAAGGCTTGTCCCAACACAAAACCCAAATACATGATTCTTGAATGCAAAATCTTAATATACTTAATTGAAGCCAAAATACTTCCTAATAGTCTAATAAAGCTACCATCCAACTAGAACTAATGAAAGATTTGATTTATGTATAAAATATAAAATAGGAAATGTTGGGCATTTATAATGCACAAACTGATATTCAATGTTAACATCTATATATGTTATGTGCAACCATTAAAACCTTCATTAATTACAAATAAACATTCACTCAAATTCAAATATTATCCTACATGATAAAATCCTTAGCTACTTACGAGAGCACTACATGTAAAACTAACAACTAATGAAGGCAATCATTCTTCATCTAAAGAACACATAGAGAAGGCTATAAGCACCTCCAATTACATGTAAGGAATAATGGATTCATCATCCAAACCATTTAAGGGATTAGTTTTGCCCTCAAAATTTTTGATTAAGCATTTAACTGAGTTTATGGATACATTATTTGATGTACCCATTTTTGATAACATGTATGTGAATTATTAAGAATTATGGGATATTGTTGACTTTGTTGACATTTTTTTTTATATGACAATATATATTCCTCAAAATGATTATTTATCAAGGATTTACTAGAAATTAAAAGATAGGGATTGAATTTTACTATGACCAAGCTTGAGGTGATGCCATGGATCGACCTCCTTCAATATTTTTTATTCATAGGGAAAGTCCCACAAGACAGTTTCCTACATCATATTGGTAAGCCAATCATCATAGCATGCATCATAGGATAAAATTTCCAAAGATATTTGTCATTACCAATATTATATTTTTATTTCAAAAAGAATAGATTAGTCTAATGGAGTCAGGGCAATATAATGGACAAGGTTTTATCTTCATGGCTTCTTCCAAATAAAACCATCACATTCAAAGGTAAGAATCCTAAGGGTTCCATGAATATTAAAAAGTTTAGGATGGGGGTGTGGATAGGAAAAATACTACCCAATAGAATATATGGCAATCCAAAAATCCTTTTTAATAATTTAGAGTGGGTACCATCGTTACACATGATGCTAACTAGTGATGCCTTATTCACATTGTTAAAAATTCCTAGTTTTCATTTGAGAGAGAAGGTCATCCACAAGGATAAGTGACCCACTCATACAGTCCACTTTTATATAATTTCATATCTATTAGATGTTATTATGGGAATAGTCTACAAAGTCCTTTATGATCTATGGATCCTAGCCATCGATTGTGTCAAAAATAGAATATGTGATCATTTCTAGATTTTAGACATTTACAATTACACTAAGAATATGGTGAAGATTTCCAAGGATGTTTATCCGCATTTTTTAAAGCTATACATGGTTCTTCAATTCTGAAGTTCAGAGCTAGCATTATGAAGACACTGTCGATAATGGGGGATTTCTTTATCTATTCAAATTATACTATTATCATGATCAAGGGAAACAAGGTTCATCCCTTATGCCTCCCAAAATATGTACCTGATAAATTGGTTGAGTAATAAATATCTTTCTAACTATAGTGGACCAAAGAGGAAGACCTAACTAGGGTAAAGAAAAGCAAATTATTTAGCCACCATGTGGTCGTTAGTAAAATGGTATATATAATGAGGAAACACTTTAGATACATGGGTTGAAAGAGGAAGAGATACTATTTTCCCATAGTCCCACATAGATATTAGGATCCACATGGCACCGTCAAAAATCATATTTAGGGCCTCAACATCCACTAAAATCAAGATCTTTATCCCTATGACTTCTTGTTTATGAATTCAAAAAATTAAAAGGTCTTGGAGAGAGATATAATTACTGGGTTGAAGGAGGATCACTTGAGGATCATCTAACAAGAACCTTCAATTCGTGTGAGGGAGTTAGATGGTGAAATGCCACTTTATGTAGGATGGACACATTCAAACTTTTGGAAAGGTCAGTCCACAGAGTGATCATAGGAGTATGGAGATCCATCACAAGGACTCCCTGTCAAACTAAAGGATATTAAAAAAGAGATAGGATTAATTTTACCTAACACTAGGGGAACTTAAGGAGACCCCATCAATTTATATTCCTATGATGAGGAAGAACAAGTACAAGAATAACCAAATTCTAGTGCAATTCAAGTCCCTTAGTTACTTTCTAAGCACAAGATTCTATATATATAGGGGTAGTAATAGATGTTGTAGTTGCATCAATCTAGTAAGGGACCTCTTCATAGCCAAAGACAACCATTTTCTATAAAAGGAAGCCTAATAATCCCATAGGTAGCCCTATAATAGTGCAATCTCAAAGCTTGCCCATAATGGCTCAAAAATTAGAGGTGGTAGAGGGTGACGAAGAGGATTTTGATGACGAAATTAGGTTATAACAAAATTTGGATTTGAGACTTAAAGATGAAAAAGGGGAATAACTATATATGGCAGAATCCAATGGTACTCTAGTTTTTTAGACCACTTCCCTACTCTCTACTTCTATTTTTATATATGGTGTTGTGTCTACATCATTTATTTTGAAAAATCCAAAGCTGGGTGTTCCTATCTCCACCTCTAATGATCCATTCACCACTACCTCTTTCTTTCATTACCCTTTACTCACCCCAAAGTTTGAGAAGGATTCCTCTACTATTCCTCCATCTACCACCACCATTGATCCATTTTCCATCCCCATGCCATACACTTCCACCATGACCATCCCTAATATTCCTTTTGGCACTACCATTATTAGATCAATGAAAAGGAAGAACGAATCTAGGAAGTTAGAAATAGAAATGACCACCCCATAGCTCCATGTCTAATCCACCTACATCACTCTCCATGTCTAATCCACCTAATATTGACAACTAAAGTCAAAACATTTTAAAATTCTTGTGGGGATATTAGTGTATTTCTTAATATGAATATTCATTACTATGTTTAATGTTTAGTATGATTGTTGCATTTAATAATTTTTTTACTCGAACATTATGAAGTGGTTTTGAAACAATGAGTTGATACAATGAAAATATTTTGTTTATATAGATTGATGTGGAAGTTTTTGATGAGACCATTTTAGTTTGACATTATGAGTAAGGTACAAATAGTTGTATTTTTTGTCAGTATGGATGAATAATGCATAGTTTTTAATAATATTCATTGGCCTTAATATTTGGAATATAAGAATATCTTAGATGCAAAAGATTGTTTAATGAGATCATGATTGAAATATTTAGGTGCTAATTTTATTTTAAATGGTTTAACATTAATCATATTTCATATTAATGTTATATGTGTTAAAATTTATATATATGTTGATTTGATTTAAACTTACCTATATTGATCATATGAATGATCATTTGATTGAAGATTTTGATGGTTTCAAAACCTAAGCATTATTTAAAGATAAGTCTTAATGATAGAATTTTCAATCTTTGATGGACCTAAATGAGTGGATGAAAATTTTCTTAATAACCTAAGGTGGTGGACATGGAAACGTAATGTATAACCTAGGTATATGTTCCTATGTTAAATCATTTTAAAAACATGTTGTAAAACCATGTTATCTGGAAATATTGTGATTTATTTTTATTTCACATGAGATTTATTTAATAAAAAATTTATATTTGGATTTGATTAAAATTTTTGGATCTTGTGGAATTAAGTATCAATGTACATCCATACATTCTACTTACTATTGTTGAAAATAGTACACTAAATGAACTTCAAATAATTTTAGGTGTTGAAGTGAAATATTGGTATTTCATCCATATATATGGAAAACATGGTTTGTTTATATATGAAAGTGATGTCATGCATAGAAATGTATATGTTTATATTTAATTTTTGGTATATATTTTTTAGTTAACGAAACTTACTTCATTGGAAAATATCATAATAGTTACAGAATGGAATATTTTGATATCTCAATTTTTTTTATTTGGTCATATTCTTAAATTTTGTTAATAATTGTTGTAAAAGAATTGTTTATTGTTAAAATATTTGAATTTATTCAAATGGGGTTATGAATAAGTTTGATTTTATGTAACCAAGATAAAATTCAAACCAACTAAGTGTATGCTCAAATATAATTGTAAAAAATGGGAAAAATAAAAAAAAAGGTCACAATTAAGGACATATTCACAAGTTGGGTATATTTATGTGTTTAAAGTATCCAAGATGAAGGTAGGCAATCATTAACCATTATGTATTGTGTCACAATTGAATACTTTCACCAGGTATGTGGAAGTTGCTCTCAAAGTAATGCATATGACTTTAGAACATTTACCTATTACATTGGATCAGGCATATTTATTACATTAAATACTTGTTGAAAGTGATAATTATTAGTATACATGTAACCAAAAGGGACATTATAGTAATGATTTATTTTATAACCATACTAGCTCATTGGGGTTCCAACTCCCCTTAGGAGTCTCCAAGGATAAGGAGGAAAGTATGTTGTGTGAATCTGCTTAAGAGTCTCTTTTTTATTTATAATTTTAGTATTTTTATGTGGCATAGTTAATTTTTTATTTAAGATTACTAAAAAATGTTTTGGGTTCTTGAATACTTATATGCATTCCCCCTATAAGTTGTCATTGTTTATACCTAACATTCCCCATTTCTTCTTGAAAAAATGACGACCCACTTTTTTTTTGAAATTATGACCTTATTCATTGATCTTTTATTCTATATATTTGTTAAAATTATTGAACATATTGATCCTTAGTCTTCATATTTAGATGAATCTAGTATGGTATTACATATTGTATGGACTAAATCTATTAATACCTTTTCAATCTTTTTGAACTATGTAGGTTTTTAGAACTTAATTTATTCAGAGAAATTCATTCAGAGACTTATTTATTTGGTCTTTTATTAGGGCATTTTGTTTAGACATTTTATCTGATAGGTTTAATTTTTGGGTTTTTTGTTTTAGACATTTTGTGTCCATAAACTTTTTCATCATTTGTTCATCAACATTTGTTCATTTGGTATTTATTTAGTGGTACTTTTCTCCTTTGAGACTATTATTTTAAATGGATTAGGTCTTAAAAGTTTTTGCATCAGGGATTTAATATGAAATAATTATTTTGAAATGGATTATATATATATGTAATTTATTGGGCCTTTTTTCAGGTCATTTTGTTTGAACATTTTGTCTGATATGTTTAGTTTCTGGGTTTTTTTGTTTTAGACATTTTGTGTCTAGAAACTTTTTCAGCATTTGTTCATCGAAATTTGTTCATTCCGTATTTATTTAGTTGTACTTTTATCGTTTGAGACTTTTATTTCAAATGGATTAGGTCTTTGAAGATTTTTCATCAAGGATTTTCTATGCAACAATTATTCTAAAATGGCTTATACATATATATAGACACACACACACACACACACACACACAGATATATATGTATATATATATATATATATATATATATATGGATCAATACTTATATTCAATGGAATTTTTAGGTCGCTAGTCTTATTATTTAGACTTATGCATTAGATATATTTTTTGATAGATCATAAAGATTTATACATGCTTTAGGAATTTTGTCTCGACATTTTATCTTATAGGAATTAGGTCTTCAAGGTTTTTGTTTGATTCTATTGTAAAGGCCAGTCCCAACATAGAACCCAAATACACAATTCTTGAATGCCAAAATCTTGTTATACTTAGCTGAATAAATCCAAAATATTTCTTAATAGTTTGCTAGAGCTACCGTCCAACTAGAACTAATGAAATATTTGATTTATGTATAAAATACAAAATAGGAAAACATTGGTCATTTATAATGCATGAATTGGTATTCGATGTTAAAATATATATATATGTGATGTGTAGCCATTGAAACCTTCATTGCTTAAAAATAAACTTTCGCTCAAATTATACTATTATCTTGCATGACAAAATGTAAGGCAGCTAGAACATAAACATGCTCTGATACCACTTGTTAGGATCTAACTCCTCAATAAGAGGACATATTATTACCTTGTATAAGCAACTAATCACGGAATTAAACTAGAATTAACAAGTAACTAGAATGCACAAATGACATAGAATATGAGAGACAATACACAATCTTGTATTAATACTCATGCCAGAAGGAAATACAATGAAGATGCCACAATCTTCCACACCTCTCAGATGTATAGATCTCTTTCCCTCAAGAGTTCACTCTCCTACCAAAAATGGTCCCAACACACAACTCAAACACAGAGTTGGTGTCCACCTCCAACCAGTTAGTAATAACCCTGCCAGTTCCAAGCACTCAAAAGTACTTCAAATAGATCTCCCATGAACTTGCAACAACCTGCAACTCAAATGATCTTACTTACCATGTAAAACTTCTCCTTGATCTTACAATAATTTGTAGATGAACTTGTTCTTACAATTAGAAGGATCTCTTCCTTGCCTTCCTCTATTGCTCATAATTACAATACATGCCAATGGGTCTATAAATAGATCCCATACTAAACAATAACTTAGACTTCTAATTTACAATAATTAGACACGCAGCTCAAGACTCCAAATAGCCTTTACATGCAAACAACTAGTTCAACAAACTAACTGTTCATGCAACAAATAGTTTTGGAACTGCATAAGCGATCGACGTCGGTCCCTATTTGACTGGAGGTGACTGATGTCGGTTGACTCTTGTCGATGTCAGTTTCCCTTCTATTCACCCTTGACCGATGTCAGTTGTGTTGATGACACCAATTTCTATAGAACTTAGCAACCTCCTCCATGTCTACAAATAGTTGAAGCTTTTATCTCCACATCCTAACAATCTCCCACTTGGAGATAAATAGTTGCAATTGTACCTATACTTGCACATCATCTAGTTTGTTTCTTAGCATTGTATCCCTCTTAAGGATCACTCTTGAAGACTAACCACCACAAATCTTGTGGTGCACCTCCTATCATCCAAATCACCTGCCACATCCACATTTACAAACTCATGTAGAAAATAACTTGACCCTATATATCATGTGCACCTCCTGCAGGTCCCTCTCAAATACCTAAGAATCCATTGAACTGCCTTCTAGTGCTTCTTTCCCAAATTGGCTCCAAACTTGCTGACAACTCCCACTGCTTGGGAAATCTCAGGTCTAGTACACATGTACTTAACCTCATCATTTGAATTAAGACACTATTCATAGAACTATCCAACCATCAGCGTGTTAACCGATTTCACACAATCATCTAGAGACAAAATCAGCCTGTGACCTTCCATGTCTCTCGAACACACTCATGCCAAAGAATCTTGCTTCTCCCACATTCCTCATGACACACCTCTGAACTAACTTTACCTTTAATTTAACAACTCCCTGCATGTGTGACCCTGCAACAAGCACAAAATAAAGTAATAGGATAATTTATCTAATATTATCTAACTTGGTAAAGAAAACACAATGGTTAAACCTCCATTGTCTTGCAGCTTACTCAAGACCATATACCCTGGCCTTCCATCTCACATGTCCATTCCCACTCTTCTTTATCCTAAACATCCATTCATCTCTTAGTGCTTTCTTCCAGCTGGCAACTCCACCAAAAAAATCCCATTTGGTTCTTCTCCAAGGAATCACATCCTTCATCC
The DNA here is from genome assembly GCA_037957365.1 of Torreya grandis. Taxonomy (NCBI): domain Eukaryota; kingdom Viridiplantae; phylum Streptophyta; class Pinopsida; order Cupressales; family Taxaceae; genus Torreya; species Torreya grandis. The sequence goes on along the minus strand of JARHVA010008375.1, from coordinate 328,620 downwards.
ATGCCAAGCTCCCACAATTTCTTGGATCTACCTACTCTACTTCTTTAATAACTTCCTGGTTCTTGACCATCAGTGAGCAACAAGTAGTGTAAAGAAGTGAAATGATGAATTTGAGGCTTACTTACCCTTTAAGTCCTTTATATGGGCTCTTGAGACTCCTCGACAGGTTGCTGTCTGCCTAAAATCTGTCTTAGTGATCGATGCCAGTCACATCTCAGTCTGCACCCAACTGACGTCAGTTCCATGCGAATGCCTCATCACTGATATTGGTTCTCCCTTACCAATGCTGGTGTTTATTTATCTGGATTCACCTACATCGGGCTGCACATAGCTGATGTCAGTCCCTGTTTGGATGCTGATGTTAGTTTTATAACCGATGTCGGTCTCTGTGTTTTACTTGTGAGTGATGACATTTACCTGTGAGCTCCTTTTGGATCAAACCCTTGTCCATATCATCCTTACTTTGCTCAAAATTCTTCAGCCCCTTGCACTAATCTCTATCCATCATCTTCTCCTTAAAAACCAAGGCTTTCCTGTTCTTGTCACGAACATCAGATTTCTCAAGAAACATCACTTTCTTCTTATGCTTATAGAAATCTCGATCCATGCTTTTCAAATCTGAAAGCATACCTTTTGACTCAAGAACATGCATCCCCTTCATATTCATGTGACCAAGCCTATGAAGCCACATCTTTAAATCTACAGCTGAAGTAGATAAACCAGAAGGAGAATTAGTAATACAAGTAGATAGATAAAGTGTACCTACTTTCTTACCTCTTGCTACAACAAGTGCACCCTTGGAAACTTTCCAAGAGTCCATTGTGAGAGTTATTGTGTAACCCTCATCACCCAACTTTCCAACATAAATCAAATTCTACTTTAGGACTGGGATATGCATGACCTCCTTCAACACCCATGTGTTGCTCGTCTACAATTTTAGCTTCACATTCCCTTTGCCAACCATTTGACAAGGCTTACCATCCCCTAAATAAATTTCTCCAAAGTCTCCTTGGACATATTCATAAAAAAATTCCCTATTGAGGGATGCATGTAAAGAGGCACCAGAATCTAAAACCCAAGATTCTACTTTATCCAAGGAACATACCAGAGCATCCTGTGCAACAATACCTGCAACATCTACATCTTCATGTCCTTCATGCTGATCTTCATTCACCCAAAAATCTCTCTTTACATGCCCTTGCTTTCCACATTTCCATCAAGTTATTCTGCCATACATGGACTTGGATCTCCTACCTATCTTTGACCTTGATCTCCCATGCTCGATCTTCTCTCTTTGCCTTCCCCTGCTTTCAACACTCAAAGCATTCCCTGATGATTCATCTGTGCTTTTCCTGCAAATTTCTTCATTCAAGGTTACACTCAAAACATCATCCACTTTTAAGATTTTTGAAGCAGACGCAATATTACTAACTGCCATTACCAAACTCTCCCAACTTTCAAGTAATGAGCATAAGATTAAGAGAGCCTTAATTTCATCATCAAAAACAATATTGAATAAATTTAACTACTTTACCAAACCATGGAAATCACTAAGATGACAATGTACAGATCCACCTTCCAATATTTGCAAATTAAATAATTACTTCATAAGAAATACCTTATTCAAAGCTGAGGGTTTTTCATATAAATTTTCCAAAGATTCCATCAAATCTACCATTGTCTTAGCCTGTGATAAGTTGGACATCACAGATGATGCAAGGCTCAACCTTATAGATCCCAGAGTCTTTTGATAAAGAACCTCCCATTCTTCATACTTCATATCCAGGGGCTTGCATGCAACCCCACCCAACGGTAAGTACAAATCTTTTTGATATAGATAATCTTCTATCTACATCCTCCATAATTGATAGTTCTTGCCATTAAACTTTTCCATTCATAGCTTACTTTCTTCTACCATTACTATACTCCCACTCAAATAGAAACCCCTGTGAGTGACCTGTAATTAACAAACACTAACCAGACTGATATAACCTATTAGTAACCCAACCAAAAGCTCTGATACCAGTTGTAAGGCACCTAGAACATAAACATGCTCTGATACCACTTGTTAGGATCTAAATCCTCAATAAGAGTACATATGATTACCTTGTATAAGCAACTAATCACGGAATTAAACTAGAATTAACAAGAAAGTAGAATGCATAAATGACACAGAATATGAGAGACAATACATAATCTTGTATTAATACTCATGCTAGAAGGAAATACAATGAAGATGCCACAATCTTCCACACCTCTTAGATGTACAAATCTCTTTCCCTCAAGAGTTCACTCTCCTACCAAAAATGGTCCCAACCAGTCAGTAATAACCTACCATTACCAAGCACTCAAAAGTACTTCAAGTAGATCTCCCATGAACTTGAAACAAACTACAACTCAAATGATCTTACTTACCATGTAGAACTTCTCCCTGATCTTACAACAACCTGCATATCAACTTGTTCTTATAATTGGAAGGATCTCTTCCTTGCCTTCCTCTATTGCTCATAATTACAATACATGCCAATGGGTCTATAAATAGATCCCATACTAAACAATAACTTAGACTTCTAATTTACAATAATTAGACACGCAGCTCAAGACTCCAAATAGCCTTTACATGCAAACAACTAGTTCAACAAACTAACTGTTCATGCAACAAATAGTTTTGGAACTGCATAAGCAATCGACGTCGATCCCTATCTGACTGGAGGTGACTGATGTCAGTTGACTCTTGTTGATGTCGGTTGCCCTTTTGTTCACCCCTGACTGACGTCAGTTACACTACCGATGCTGGTTTCTCTAAAACTCAACAACCTCCTCCATGTCTGCAAATAGTTGAAGCTTTTAGCTCCACAACCTAACACAAAATCCCTAGCTAGCTATGAGAGTACTACATGTAAACCTAGTAACTATTGAAAGCAAGAATTCTTCATAGAGAATGAAGAAAACATAAAGAAGGTTTTAAACACCCCTAATACATGTAAGGAAAAATGGATTCATCATCCAAACCATTCAAGGGATTAGGTTTTCCCTCACAATTTTTGATTAAGGATTTAACTAGGTTTATGGATATAGTATTTGATGTACCCATTTGTGATAATAGGTATTCACATTATTAAGAATTATGGGAAATTATTGACTTTGTTAACATATTTTTGTTATATGATAATGTAACTCGCTCAAAAAGACTATTTATCAAGGATTTGAAAGAAATTAAAATATAGGGATTATATTTTAATATGACCAAGCCCAAGGTGATGCCATGCATTAACTTCATTCCATATTTTTTCTTCATAGGCAAAGTCACACAAGACAATTTCCTACATCATATTGGTAACCTGATAGTCATATCATGCATCATAGGAGAAAATTTACAAAGATATTTATCATTTCCAACATTAGACACTTATTTTGACAAGCATGGATTAACCCAATAGAATCAAGATAATACAATGGACAAGGTTTTATCTTCATATCTTATTCCAAATGAAACCATCACATTCAAAGGTAAGAATCCTAAGGGTCCCACTAATATTAACAATTTCATGATGGGGGTGTGGATAGAAATGGAACTACTCAATAGACTCTAAGGCATCCCCACAATCCATTTTCTCTATTTGGAGTGGGTACCATTATTTCAAATGATGCTAACTAGTGATGCCCTATTCACATTGGGAAAAATTACTAGTTTTCATTCGAGAGATAATGTCATCCCTAAGGATAATCGGCCCACTCCAATGGTCTACTTTTATATGATTTCATATATATTGGATGTTATTATGGGAATAGTCTACAAATTCCTTGATGAGCTAGGGATCCCAACCATCGATAGTCTCAAAAATATAATATGTGATCACTTCTAGATTTAACACATTTATGATTACACTAAGAATATGGTGAATATTTCCAAGGATGTTTATCCTTATTTTCAAAAGTTATACATGGTTATTTAATGCCCAAATTCAGAGCCAACATTATGAAGACATTATCTATAATGGGGGATTGTTTTATCTATATATATTATATTATCATCATGATCTAGGGAAACAAGGTTCATCCTCTATGCCTCCCAAAGTATTTACCAAAACAATTGGTTGAGTAATAAATTTATTTCCAACTATAGTGAAGCATATAGGAGGACCTAACCAGGGTGAAGAAAAGCACATTATTTGGCCACCAGGTGGTCATTAGTAAAATGGTATATATAATGAGGAAACACTTTAGATATGTGGGTTAAAAAAAGAAGGGCTACCATTTTCCCATTGTCCCACATAGGTATTGGTATCCACATGGTATGATAAAAAATTATATTCAGGGCCTCATCATCCCCTAAAATCATGAGCTTTATCCTTATGAATTCTTGTTTATAAATTCACAAAATTATAAGGAGGTCTTGGAGAGAGATATAATTACTAGGTTGAAGGATGATCACTTGAGGGTAATCCAATAAGAACCTTAATTTTTTTTGAGTGAGTTAGATGGTAAAATTCCACTTTATGTAGGATGGACACATTCAGACTTTTGGAAGGGCCAGTCTATATAGTAATCATAGAAGCATGGAGATAAATCATAAGGACTCCCTTTTAATCTAAAGGATATTAAAAAAGAGATAAGAATAGTTTAACCTAGCACTAAGGGAACTTAAGGAGACCCCATAAATTTGGATTCCCCTAATGAGGAAGAAAAAGTACAAGAACAACCAGATTTTAGTGCAATTCAAGTCCATTAGTTACTTCCTAGGCACAAGATTATATATCTATATGGGTACCAATAGATGTTGTAGTTTCCTCAGTCTAGTAAAGGACCTCTTCATAGCCAAAGATAACCATTTTATATAAAAATAAGCCTAGGAATCTCACAGGCAGTCCTCCAATAGATCAATCTCAAAGCTTACCCATAATGGCTCAAAAAGTAAAGGTGGTAGAGGATGAATAAGATAATTTTGATGAGGAAATTGGGTTATAAAAAGATTTGGATTTGAGGCTTGAAGATGACAAAGGGAAATAACTATATATGGAGGAATCTAATGGTACTCTAGTTTTTGAGACCACTTCCCTACTCTCTAGTTCTGTTCTTATATATGGTGTTGTGTCTATATCATTTGTTTTGAAAAATCCAAAGGTGGATGTTCCTACCTCCACCTCTAATGATCCATTCACCACTAACTCTTTATTTCATTACCCTTTACTCACCCCAAAGTTTGTGAAGGATTCCTCTACTATTCCTCCATCTACCACCACCATTGACCCATTTTCCATCCCCATGCCATCCACTTCTACTATGACCATCTCCAATATTCCTTTTGGAAGTACCATTATTATATCAATGAAAAGGAAGAAGGAATATAGGAAGGTAGAAATAGCCATGACCACCCCATAGCTCCATAACTAATCCACCTAATATTGACAACTAAAGTCAAAACATTTAAAAAAATTTATGGGGATATTAGTGTATTGCTTAATATAAATATTCATTACTATGTTTAATGTTTAGTATTATTTTTTCATTTAATAATTTTTTACTGTGAGATTATGAAGTGGTTTTGAAATAATGAGTTGATATAATGAAAATATTTATTTTATATAGATATATGTGGAAGTTTTTACTGAGACCATTTTAGTTTGATATTATAAGTAAGGTACTTATAGTTGTATTATTTGTCAGCATGGATGAATAATGCATAGTTTTTCATAATATTCAAAGGACTTGATATTTGGAATACAAGAATATGTGAGATGCACAAGATTGTTTAATCAGATCATGATTTTAATATTTAGGTGCTAATTTTATTTTAAATGGTTTAATATTAGTCATATTTCATATTAATGTTATATGTGTTAAGGTATATATATATGTTGATTTGATTTAAACTTACCTATATTGATCATATGAATTGATTCAAAAAGTCCACTGATAAACTCTAAGTGAAAATTTTAAAAGTATGGATTCAGAATTTATCAACTTATAAGATGTTGGAAAGAATTAAATCTGATCCAACTATCATGTTTGAAAACTAAAATAAAGGTGAATTGATATATCACATCTAATTTCCATTGAAACCGTCAGATTTTTTAAATTCTTGATTTTATCCAATTTCTCATAAATGATAAAATGAGTAATTTTTGTATTCTGATTAAGATCTGAATTATAATCTATAAATTTAACTAAAAATGAAATGCAAAACTGAATTCAAAGATCAAAACACAGAAATTGTTTATGGGGTTTAGAAATTCCTACGTCCCCGAGTTTGTATCAAAATGATCCATTAATGTTGCTCAAATTTGCAAGTTAAAATATACTTAAAATCAAAAATATATCATTTCTCTCTATAAAAAAAATAGTGTTTCAAACCTTTGAAAGACCTTGGCTGACTTATCACGTCCTTCACCTTCCTGAATCACATGCAGAGGCTTCTCCAAATCAAAATTGGCAACTTCTATAGCTCAAAATGGAATCACCAATTCTCTAAAATGGGAAAATGAATATACTGCATTGAGAGTATTGGAATTCTAAAAAACTTTTTAGTTTACTCTAAGCTCTGATTCAGCCTCTAAGGGCTCCAAAATGACCAAATACTATAATCAGGTCTATAATCTCCAATACACAGTCGGCTTCCTGTGTCTATTCAAGTAGAAATTGGTCCCTTTTATAAAACTTTGACCTCCATGGCTTAAGTGGTCAAGGGTTTGTTTCTACGCTAAATCACTTTCTACATTCAAAGAAGAAATTAAGAAACTAAAAGATGGTCAAGGCTAGAAGATACCTGGATATAGTCGTGCGCACTGAAATCAGACGTTGGAAGGTACTCCTCTTTGGCTGTGGAGGAATGACACCTATAAAGAAAAATAGACTAAACACAAAAAAACATTAGTCAAGGATATGGTGGGCTGTCAGGCAAAAGCCTGATCCCAAAAGTATGAAGACTTCTTAGAAGGATATCAACCCACTAGTTTAAAACAGAATGTTTGACGGAAGTAGATATAATAAAAGATAGAATGATAGAAAAAATAAAAGATAGAAAATAAAGTGTGTACCTGATATGCAGCAAATTGCTTCTGAACAGTCACCGGTGTCAGTCTCTATGCTAGCATCGGTCAGGGGAAGGTGCCGACATCAGTTAAAGCGCCGGCATCGATCGGGGTAATGACCGGTGTCGATCAGGGCAACAGTTCTGGACAGAGTCTGGGTGGGTCTGGTTGAGTTGAGACAGGGTCTGGTCGAGTCGAGATAGGGTCTGGTTGAGTCTGGTCAAGTTTAGTCAAGTCTGGTCGAGTTAGGATAGGGTCTGGTCAGGTTGTAGAAAGGTTTGTTGTTTTGTTTATTGATCTTTGTGCCAGCGTTGGTCAGGGGAAGGTGTCGAACGTCAGTTTAAGTGCCAGCGTCGATTGGGGTAATGACCTACATCAGTCGGGGCAACAGTTCTAGACAGATTCTAGGTGGGTCTAGTTGAGTCAAGACAGGGTCTGGTCGAGTCAGGACAGGGTCTGGTCGAGTCTAGTCGAGTCTGGTCGAGTCGGGACAAGGTCTGGTCAGGTTGCAAAAAGGTCTATTATTTTGTTTGGGGTTTAAGAGTTACAGACTATGTAGTCAGGGGATAGTAGGCAGAGGTGTAAAGGAGGAAGTCAAGTCTCGGGTCTATAGTTTGAAGATATGGGGTGATAGTAGTAATAAACAAATAATAACCAGAGAGAAATAAAAACACAGAGCAAGATACTTACCTGTTACACACTGAAGACATGATTGAAGTCATTTATGTGCCACAAAAGTTGATCAAAGTAGAAACAGAGCTCAAGAAAGTGAATGCAGATTGGTTGGATGCTAGAGTTGATTGATCATAGTAGTTTGGGGTGATTGTCAGAGTTGGTTTCATTGAATGATTTCTAGAGTCTTGTTCGAATGATAAGAGTTTCGAATGGTTTTGCTGATGAAGGTGGGGGATGGTTCGATAACTGATCAGGAAACTGATTGGGAACTGAATGGATAATGGGTAATGGAATAATGGTTCATGCATTCAGATCGAGAATGCAGTGCTAAGGAGAACCAACATCGGCAGGACCGCCGACATCGGCCGAGAAGTGACCGACGTCAGTGATGTCGGTCGGGTGGTGACCGTGGTCGATAGATGCAGAATGGGGGCAGAGACTAACTTTAGCCTTCTACTCATTTTGACATGCTGCCAGGGTCAAGGCTAGTGGGGAAAATGGTTGACATGGGTTAAATAGGTGAGGGAGAATAACATGAGGGATGACTAGGGGAGTCGACACGATTTCGGTGTCTATATTTGCCCCTTTTTGTCTTGTTGGTTGTTCTGGACGAACTGCAAGACAAAAATAGGAGTGATTGCCCCAGGTGAGGGATAAGGTTGATTTTGTCTTGTTAGTTGTTTGAATGAACTGCAAGACAAAAATAGGAATTAGATTGCCCCGATTATGGATGAGGTATTCCCCCTCAAAGCAGGAGTCGAGGGAAGGGAACCGGGAATCGGGTGCTGATTTGACAAAGATGGATGAAAAAGGGGTGAGGGTGAATGCTGTAAAAGTTGTGATTGTGCGCATACCACTTCACGAGATGGTCAGGTCAAAGTGTCACAAGTTAAGGGTTAAGGAGTGCTAAAATTGAAATAACTAGGCCCCAGCATTTAGTCATCTATTGATTGGGTTATTCAATAGAAGCTAAAGCTCTAATGGGTCGTCGCGTTCCAGGTATCCCAAGCTCAGGAAGTGCTCCTAGAAACATGAAAAAGTCACAAGTAGTGCGGATCAACTGACTTGCAATCTTCTACTTGTGAGGGTCTAAAAATAGTCTGTGCACAAGTTTGCTAACTAGTCATGAGGTAGCATACATGCAAAAACAACCAAGGCAACATTGTCTTGGAAGTGGACGAGGTTGGAGGAGATAGGCATGATATCCAATGGTTGTTGGTCGAGGGGATGAATGGATGAAAGGATGTGGCTGAGCTAACCTCAGAAGACCCCATGTCAACTGAGTGCTACCTACATAGCCCCTGTGGAAGGGCCCCAGGCCAATGTAGTTCTCCCTAGAAGGGAGGAAGGGTCAAAGAGATGGAATTGGTCGTGGTCGAGGGCAAGGTTATGGTTAAAAGAGGAAAGAAGGTTTGTCCATTAGAGAGATGAACAAATGAGGGTGGTCAAGCTAACCCCAGAAGACAATCATGTCATTTGAGTGATGCCTACATAGCCCCTGTCGTAGGGCCTCAGACCAATGTAGTTCAGACAAAGGGTCCGAGTGGTAGATAGGTGGTCAAAATGGTTGATAGATTGGTCTTGGTCATGATGAAATGATGAGGGGAAGAAGATGTTGCAACCTTTTCCATATTGTGTGATGGTGTATTCTGCAACATTGGTTGAGGGGTCTTTCATCCCTAACAATGTTCCATAGTCATGATGGATGTATGCTAATGATGAATTGAGGTCTATTTATGCTTCAACAAGTATTGGTTTATGCTTAACATAAATTGCGTCTGGTCGATAGTTTCCATGTGTATTGGTGTCCATAGAAACTAGGATGAATAGGCTATGGGAGTGGTCTAAAAAGAGAGTTGAGTTGAGTTGATTGACAAGTGATGAAGGTGAATGTGACCAAAGTGCAGAAGAAGTGAAAAGCATAGTGCTCTTTCATTAACAAGGACCAAAAAGATAGCATAGATAGGGGTTATTAGAACCAAGAGCCCCATTCATGCATGACGTCGTTGACCATATGTTGTGTTAGAGCGGTAATCAAATCACTTTGACATTAAAGTGAGCTTGAAGTCCCTTGAGCAGGTGATAGGAGGAGGAAAAAGGGTAACCCGTTTTAAGAGCAAAGATAACTTTGCCCCTTTTTATAGGAGACCCTGAGACAACTATAAGTCAAGTCCATGACTCATTTTTTTTTTTTTTGGCGCAGACTAATCAATGCGGGAAGTCTACATAGAGATGTCATGTGCTTGGTGGTCAGTTGTGAAGCTGATCAATGCGAGAAGCTTCTAAAATAGTGTTGTTTATTTCCAGATTAGTCATAGCCATCCTTCGAGGGAGTGGTTTAGATTTTTGTTTAATATAAGGGCTTTTGAATAGCTGTCCTTCGAGGGAGCAGTCTATTAATTACAGCAATGATAGTACAGTTGTCCTTTGAGGGAGAAGTTTGCCTTTTGATTTGATATTGATATAGTGATTGTGGATATTTTGACATCTTGATTTGTTTTTATAGAAATGTGAGTCATGGACAAGATTATAGAAGGTCAAGGGCTCCCTTTCATTAGGACAAAGGATGCATATATCATAAAAGGGTTATAGAGTAATTGTTAAGAGGAATAGGGATAAAAGGAATGAGGACTAAGAGGATGGGGATTGCTCAAGGGATGAGCTCAAGTTAAGTGTCAAGTGGATGAGTACTTGACTAGCATTAGAACGGTCGCAGATGCAACACATTAAGAGGCTCAAGTTCTGGTCGTCCATCAAGAGAGGATAGACGATAAGTCCCTGATCCATACTTGTGTATGATAATAAAAGGTCCAAGCCAATTAGGAACAAACTTGACCCATTTTCCTCTTTCCAAATTGGTCAGGTGTTGATTGATGAGTGGATGTGAAGTTGGTTGATATGGTCGCTAATTGGTCGAGACTGGTTGAATGTTTTGATAAAAAGGTTGGTTGAATGTTTGGGTTGAATGTTTGGTTGATTGATATTTGATTATTGGTTTGTCGAATTTTTTATCAAAGGTCTGAGAGATTGATATGGTTTAAGAGGCAGGAGATAGATATGAGAGGACTGCAACAATTGCCATAACAGCAAGGCATAAGAACCTGCTAACGGGTCTGGATGTTTTGTTTCAGTGAGGGCTGATGACTTTGGTTTAGGAGGTGTAAGATGCGTTGGTCGATGAATTAGAGGAGATATATGTCTGATGGGTTGAGAGAGTAATGGAGGTGAGTCACCTCTGTGAAGTATGGTAGTGGGAAGCACTCCTATTAAAGTGGACGGATGTGGGCCTGAGATTGAAGGTAATGACGAAGGTGGGGGAGGAGTCCTCTGGTGTGGTTTAATGGCTTTCGTTGGTCAAGAAGGGCCTTGGTTTGACTACAAGTTAGAACTATTTAAGGCAAGAAAGAACGTCCTCACAAGCTCAAACACGCAGATAAGAACTAAAAAGATGAAGACACAAGCAGATCCTAAAACCCTAAGAGTAAATTATTAGGATTATAGTGGCTTATGCCTTAGAATGTGTGTAGAGGAAGATTGGCTTTAGAGTCAGGTCCTGGAAGAAGTAGTCTATGGATGGTTTCGGGTTAGTTATGGTGCTCAAGAAGTCTGTGTTAGGTTTCGTACAAGGCCTGGTGCTAAGGAGCAAGCTCCCCTCACTTCACGAGTCCAGTGGTAAGTTGGGCCCGCTTAGCCAAAATATACTTCCCCTAGAGATTAGGCTCCACCAGAAAAAAGAGTGGGCTTTCCCCTTGGTGATGAAATCCAAGTAAGATCACTGGGATGGGTAAGGTATCCACTTGGGGATGAAATCCCAGTCAGGCCTTATCTCAGGTAAGTTATGATGTTTGTTTTGTGCAAGTGGTTTGGTCGTGTAACATCAAGTGATCTAGATTAATTCAAAATGCGTTTGTTAATTACTAAGTGTGGTCTAAGAAATGCAAGCAAATAGAAACGCAATGCAGAGTGTTTTAAGTCCAAGTTGAAATTTTTGTTTGTATGAAAATGAATGGAGAAAGAGTCGAAGAATATGAGTTTTGACTAGTCTAGAAGTGCAAGAAATAAAAAAAAAGTTCTTTTTATTCCTACTTATGATGTTGTTTAGAAGAGACGAAAGAGGTGAAAAGGAAGGAACCTAATGCACCTATATGAACGAAAGAAAGAAAGAACCCAAGGAAGGCCCTAAGGGTCCCACTGGGCGTGCCAGAATGTTTCTATGCTAAATCGCTTTCTACATTCAAAGAAGAAATTAAGAAACTAAAAGATGGTCAAGGCTAGAAGATACCTGGATATAGTCGTGCACACTGAAATCAGATGTTGGAAGGTACTCCTCTTTGGCTGTGGAGGAATGACACCTACAAAGAAAAATAGACTAAACACGAAAAAACATTAGTCAAGGATATGGTGGGCTGTCAGGCAAAAGCCTGATCCCAGAAGTATGAAGACTTCCTAGAAGGATATCAACCCACTAGTTTAAAACAGAATGTTTGATGGAAGTAGATATAATAAAAGATAGAATGATAGAAAAAATAAAAGATAGACAACAAAGTGTGTACCTGATATGCAGCAAATTGCTTCTGCACAGTCACCGGTGTCAGTCTCTGTGCTAGCGTCGGTCAGGGGAAGGTGCCGACGTCGGTTAAAGTGCCGGCGTCGATCGGGGTAATGACTAGCGTTGGTCAGGGCAACAGTTCTGGACAAAGTCTGGGTGGGTCTGGTTGAGTCGGGATAGGGTTTGGTCGAGTCTGGTCGAGTCTGGTCGAGTCGGGATAGGGTCTGGTCAAGTTGCAGAAAGGTCTATTGTTTTGTTTGGGGTTTAGGAGTTACAGACTATGTAGTCAGTGGATAGTAGGCAGAGGTGTAAAGAAGGAAGTCAAGTCTTGGGTTTACAGTCTGAAGATCTGAGGTGATAGTAGTAATAAACAAATAATAACCAGAGAGAAACAAAAACACAGAGCAAGATACTTACCTGTTACACACTGAAGACATGATTGAAGTCATTGATGTGCCGCAGAAGTTGATCAAAGTAGAAACAGAGCTTGAGAAAGTGAATGTAGATTGGTTGGATGCAAGAGTTATTGATCATAGCAGTTTAGGGTGATTATCAGAGTTGGTTTCATTGAATGATTGCCAGAGTCTTGTTCGAATGATAAGAGTTTCAAATGGTTTTGCTGATGAAGGCGAGGGATGGTTCGATAACCGATCCAGAAATCGATTGGGAACTGAATGGATAACAGGTAACAGAATAATGATTCCTATGTTCGGATCAAGAACACAGTGCTAAGGAGAACCGATGTCGGCAGGACCACCGACGTCAGCCGAGAAGTGACCGATGTCGGCGACGTCGGTCAGGTGGCGACCGTGGTCGGCAAATGCAGAATGGGGGTAGAGACTAACTTTAGCCTTCTGCTCATTTTGACATGATGCCAGGGGTCAAGGCTAGTGGGGAAAATGGTTGACATGGGTTAAATAGGTGAGGGAGAATAACATGAGGGATGACCAGGGGAGTCGACATGATTTCAGTGTCTACAGGGTTATCCCTTTTGGGTGGCAAGTCAAGTGTTCAAAACTAGTTGCCCTCCTTTTTAGGTTCTTTGATTGAGTTTGAATTTACTCCTCCTTGTTTGGCACACTTTGACTCCTCCTTGGGCACTCAGAATTTGTATTTTGTCCCACATGCATTGGGAATTACTATTTTCCATGCTTAAAATAATCAATTTCATTAACATTTCAAATGCCAAGACTTAGGTGCCAACTTAGGCTAGTGATTTGACTTGGTCCATGCACGATGTGGTGGATGACGTGGCAGTTTGTGCAAGTTGGCCTTTGGCACCTTTTTCAAAGTGGTAAACATTTGAAAATTTCAAATAACATGTGAATAAAAACACCAAATCAAATTTTTTTTCACTAAATTATTTTTCCACGTGTGAAATGGCTATTGGTCCACTTGGCATGTTTTCAACAGTGCCACGTCACTTTCGACACCCCTGTCACAAGATTTCTTCAACTAGCCATATGTGGAGCATACAGACTCCATTTTTCAAACCACCAAAAGCATCAAAAAGATCTTGAAGATCTCTACAATGTGTCACCACTAAAACTTAGACTTGAAATGATTATTAAAACTCAATTTCTGATCATGAATGATCATTTGATTGAAGATTTTGATGGTTTCAAAACCTAAGCATTATTTAAAGCTAAGTCCTAATGATAGAATTTTAAATATTTGATGGACCTAAATGAGTGGATGAAAATTTTCTTAATAACCTAAGGTGGTGGACATGGAAATGTAATTTATAACCTAGGTATATGTTACTGAGTTAAATCATTTTTAAAACATGGTGTAAATCCATGTTATCTAGCAATATTTTGATTTTTTTTCTTTGACATGAGATTTATTTAATAAAAAAATTGTATTTGGATTTGATGAATTTTTTTGGATCTTATGGAATTAAGTATCAAGGTACATGCATACATTCTTCTTACTATTTTTGAAAATGGTACACTGAATGAACTTTAAATACTTTTAGGTGTTGAAGTGAGTTCTTGGTTTTTCATCTATATATATGGAAAACATGGTTTGTTTGCATATGAAAGTGATGTCATGCATAGAAATGTATATGTTTATATTTAATTTTTGGTATACATTTTTTAGTTAATGAAACTCACTTCATTGGAAAATATCATAACAGTTACATAATGGAATGTTGATTTTGATATCTCAATTCTTTTATTATTTTGATTTTTTTTAAATAATTGTTGTCAAAGAATTGTTTATTGTTAAAATATTTGTATTTATTCAAATGGGGATACGAATAAGTTGAGTCCATGTTTGTCTAAGTTTGGTGTAATAGGATTAGAAATTTTATGCTAAAAAATTAGTCATTCAAGTGTATTTTTGATATGAAAAAGAATATCAATAGTAGTGTGAAAACATGATTTAGGTGTTCAATTTCATAAAGTCATCTAATTTTCAAATTAAATGTATCCTAATTGTTTTCCTAAGTTCATTAATTTGAGAGATTTCCTAATAGGTCTGATGTATATTCATAATAATCCTCATTCATTCCTCACCTAACATTCATACTAATGAGCTTTTAAATAGAATTTAACTGATCAAATATTTCTTATATATCAATATTTCCATATTAGTCATAGGGAATACACATCCATAAGTATGAAGTTACAATCTAAGAGACAAATTTTCCATGTTACAATCTAGGTCACTATTATACTTTATTTCCACATACTGCATGATTTACACACAAACTAACACATAGGGGATAACTACATAAATCTAAGGCCCTATTTAGAGTATTGGATATATAGGAAGCAATCATTTATAGAGGGATATTTGGGGCTAGATCAACATTGGTACCCATCAACCCTTTCTACCAAGGTCACTATGAAGATGAAGCACTAGGGTTTTTTAATTTCATGAGAATTGACACTACATGATCAAGATCTAAATTAACCAAAGTGAAGGTGAATTCAAACCTAGAAGTGTCCATGTGGTCGCATCCTTGTATGTTAGGTATTACTTATAGGACACTTACATCCATTTCAAAAAGTAGCATCAACACAAACATCGCAAGTTGATGTTATTTTTCTTTGCTCTTGAATCACCCAAATTGAAAATTTGAAATTGTTTTATAAAATTATTGTAGTCTAATTCCTACTTGTTCTAGATATAGAACTATGTCATCATCATAACAAACTAATTACATTATTTCTTTGTCATTTCCATGTCTATCATTTTTATACTTAATATTTTTATCCTTTTTCTAATTAATAAATTTAGGATATATTATATATGAGTTATAAATTTAATTGGCCTACTATAGAGACAATTTATCATCCTTTTACCCTATGATATATCTATCCCATTTAACCCTATATTTTTTAATATATATTTCTTGGGTCAAACATCTAGTGAACCTAACCATTGAACATCATTCTTACCTAAGATTACCAATTAGGGATGTTTCTTACCTAATTTGTCCTAGTCTTTGTCATATTTATCTCTCTTATTATAGATGATATCATTTAGATTAATGGATATGATTATAAAATTCTTCAACTTTATATTAAGGAATGGATGAAAAGTGATTACTCTTATATTCTTCCAAGTGTTAAAGCCTCAAATATAAAATATTTGAATGGTGGTACCTACCATCCCTATAATCAGGTTCATGATCTAACCATTCTAAGAAATGATTTGATCCATATTAATGAAGATAAATAATCTTTACTTGTATTTCCTACACCACCTGTAGACACCTAGATTAGATTTAACAAGAAAATTAACCTAAAACCTATTATTAACTCTTCTTAATATAATTCATGACATCTCCCTCTAAATTTAAATAATTAAATAAATAAAATTAACCAATTGTGTACACTTTTAAATTATTATTTAATTATTAAATCTATATTTTAAGCCTCACCCAACAAATTACACCTTCTTATCCCTCACATGTTGGCTTATCCCAATCAAATCCATAATTTAATCAACCTCCTTTAAGTCACCCCTTAGGTTGTCAAAATTTTTAACTCATTCCTAGTGACTTAATTAACCATTCCCACACTTCTATCAACCATTTGAAATTGTCATCATCCTTATGTGTGAGGACTCATTAGACACCATAGATTATTTGGATCATTTAAAAAATCCAAATAATCATCCACAATTGATCTACCTCTATAAAAATATAAATAAACATGAAAACCATCTTTTTCATCCATCATGACTTAGGCTAAAGAAGTTAATTTCAATTCACAAGTGAATCAAAATGAATCAAAAAATCAAAATACTTTTTTGTACCAAAACTTTGCCCATTATCCTTTACATTGGAAGAGTTAGGAACCACATTATTGAAGAGAAAATCAAGTTTATATTAGAATGGAGGAAGCTTTCATATTTTATGGTATAAATTTGTGTTTATTTTTTCTTTGTTTATTTCTCTATCTTAGGTTTAATTTATCTTAGATTAAGATGGAATAATTAGTTTATTTCTTAGCATTTATATATTTAGATCAATACATATTTAACATTCCTTGTGGAACTTTTCCATCATCTTTTTCATCATATGTTCATCATAGTTGCATTTAAAAAGCATTTTTCATTTGATTTTTGCTATTTATATTTGAATGTGCATTTAATATTGGATTTGTGAGTGTTGGTTTAAGCTACAGGTTGTTATTTGACATTTTATGCTCAGTTGTGTATGTTCATTATGTGACTATGGATTTGTAAATATTAGATGCAAAATTCTACCCTATAACAATAAACTCATTTTTTATCCCATTTATAGTAATTTTTTTATAATCGTATTTAAACCATAATCCCTATGTTTATATTTTACTTTTGTTTGTGCCTTCAATTTATTCTAACTCTTTGTTAAATAAAAATAATGAACTTGGTAAGCTTTTTAGTGAAATAATTATTTCTAATGGTGAATTCATCTTAAATGGCTATAAAATCATTAACCTTAGCATCAAAATTGTCATAAAACCATGAATTTGTCCATCTATTTTTTTGTGTTTTATATTTGTCTCTACAGTTATAATAGTTAAATTTTTCTATACTTTGGAAATTATCCTTCTGATCATCGAAATTGTCATTTTACATCACTAAATTATGTTTTCTATCAGTGAAATAATTTCCATAAGCTATAAATTTGTCACTAAAACTAAAGAAATCATTTATGTAACATCAAAATTATCATACAAGCCATTGAAATTATTCTTTAAGTATGATTTTTTTTTATTTTGTGTTTTTTGTATTTTATTTATTTCCTATGTTTATCTTTTTACAATTTTTCTTTTTTGTCTTTCTGCATAACTATGAATTTGTCATAACAAATTAGTTTTGGAATATTTTATATTTTTTCTTTTCTTCATTATAGGTTTCCTTGTACAAAGCCTAAACAAACATTCAAACCATTTGTTTTTAGAATTCTTGTCAAATATAGTCATCAAATAAGCTATACAAAAATAATAATTTCCTTTATCTTAATTATGCCTTCAATTTTATTTTTAAAAGTTTTTAGTAATTACATCACATTTCATTTTGAGTTATTTATTTTCTTTTCATAATTCTATTAGTGATTACAAAAAATTTATATACTTTTCCCTTGGTGTCACATTGGTAATGATACTTGAGAAACAAAAATAATTCCATAATTTTATGTGTTACCCAAGTGGTGTTCATGTATACTCTCTCCTTCGCTTCAAATTATTGATGATAATAAAAAATAAAAAATAAACACTTACCTTTTATTTATTTTTCTAGAGGCTATATTGACCATGGGTTTTATGACCATGTAGTAAGTCAAACTTTATTTACTAATGGGGTATATAAATCAATATCTAGTTGTTTTAATTGCCTAAGTAGTTTTGTGGTTTAATCACACCATGATGTAATGGATTTTCATGTTCTAATAATTAGGGTTTTAATAATTGGCCAAAAATATGATATTGTCAATTATCAACAAACTAAGGCCCTTAAAACTATGTTGAGTGCTTTAGGATAATATTAAATAGTATGTATCCACTTTACCTATTTCTTCCATGGTTTTCTCCCCTTAGATAATCTTGTTTAAACATTAAGCCTAGAAAATCCTCTTTTGTCATTTGACTTTGGTGCATCAGGTAATGATAAGCATTGAGAAGTTACTTTCCACACACCATAGAAATCAAACTTAGTGTTCCATGAGAATGGTAAGATCCTCCATGGTTAGTGCCTTGAAATATTAAGCTATAGTTGAGAGTAAAAATGATTCACTGACACTAGAAGGAGCAAAATTTATTCATGACCCTTGTCCTAGTTTTTCACCTTTTATGTGTAATTTCTTGACTATTTATAATAGAAAGTTATTTATTATTTCCTTATTTTTATCATGTGATTTATAATAATTTTTTATACAAAAAATATTTTGATTTTAAATCGTATCCTAAAATCAAGAAATTTTTCTCAAAAACATAAAATAAATAATTTAAGAATTCAATTTTTTTAGTCATCTTTTGGTTAGTTTTATCTTAAAACATCCTTTTATTTGATTTGATTTTATTTTCATCCTATCCATGTCACCTATAAAAAGGTAAATTTCCATTTTAAATAATCCAAATTTAAGGGTTGAGCCTTTTGGAAATGGCCCCTTTCAATTTCATGGTCAAGAGCATCATGTAGAAATACATGAGATAACTAAACAAAAATAAGACAAAGAAGGGGCTTACCAATATGAGGGTAGACACAATGTTTTCCAACCTCCACCCTCATTTTATGAGTATATTATATCCAAAAATAATAAATTTTTTCTTCAAGCCTTAAGATTTGGATCTAATTTCTCATCTAACTTTGATGTACATAATTTATAGTATTTTATTAGAACCAAATAACCTTCATCCTCTAATCCTAATCAATGTAACTTAGAAGGTTATTTAGAGGGTAGTAATGCCCTCATAACCTCCTCACAAACTCATCCCCAAGTCTCTCAATACAAAGTAAAAATTATTTTATGTGATGAATCATCTCAAATAAGTAATGGGTTTTCCATGGATATCCATACAAATCAAGGATCTCAATAGATTATGAACTTTAAATCTCATGAATCAATCAATCCATTTGGTAACTCTAATGTGAATGTGAATACAAATTTACCTTCATGAGTTTATCCAAATAATATGAGTTTTAATATTCCTTCAAACTCACCAATAATTCACTCAGCTAATCAAAACTTGAATATTAATTACACTTTACCAATCATGCACTAATCCAACCCAAACATGAGCATGAGTCTCCCATATAGTTCAAGTTTAACCAATCGACATTTGATTATGCCAAATTTGAGTGCACTCCAAAATTCAAAATTTTATATTCAAATTAATCCAAGTTTTAATATTAATTTAAACTCATAAATCAACCCAAATTAGATCCTCCAAGTCTCACCAGTCATTTCAATCAAAATCAACATCAATGCTTGATTACCCATTTTAGTTTTCCCAATCAACCATCCAATCCTAGTTTGAGTATTACTTCACACACACTCAATAATATGAATCTAAGTAGTGGTGTAACAAATTATTTTTCTTATTTTAACACTCTTGGATTGGTTCCATCCAATCCAAGTTTCAATCCAACTCCAAACTAGTTTAATTGTAATTAAAATATTTCATTTAATTCTACACCAAATCCTAACACAAGTTTAAATAAAAATCAAACACCACCTAATTTGAACAATCCCAACATCAATCCTAAATTTTAATTTAGTAATCCAAACACAAATCTTAATTTTAACCTTAACCAAAAAAATAATAACCCAAACCAAAATCCCAGCCAAATTTAACTATAGTTTAAACATAGGATCTAATCCATATAATTCAAACTTCAACATGCTTTCACAAAAATCCAATCCATTTTTTTTTAATAAAATAAATTTTTATTATAACACCAATCTTAATTTCATTAACTTTAACACCAATACACTAAACAATTCATGTTTGAATGCAAACATAAACATTACACATAACTCCAACCTTGGTTTTAGCCCAAATTTATATCAAACAAGCTTTGGTTCCAATCCAAAGCCAATTCAAATAAATTTTGGTTCCATTTTAAATCAAAACCTTGGTTATAACTCTAACTTCAATCCCTTTTCAAACCCTCAAAACATTAATTTTAACAATCAACTTCCAAACAATTTTAACCAACACATTCCACAAAACACAAACCAATTCATGGGTCAACCACCTAATCCATTAAGTCAAATAAACCAAGTCCCCATATCTCATACAATAATTTCAAAACATAAAGGATGGAGTTCAAGTCTTTCAATATGACACTTATTCTTGGAAAAAAATTGAGTTCAAGGAAATTTTCTCATACCCATAGGATTTAAATAAAATGACTACACCTTTTCCAATGTACTTTAAAATCCTAAATTTTGACAAGTATAAAGGTAAAGGATATCTCAAGGAACATATAACCAACTTCTATAGCACATGTATAGACATTGATTATAATAGAAAATACATGTTACATTTAGTCCCATGAAGTCTCAGGGGCCAAGCCCTTGAATGGTTTTCATGACTTATAAAAGGATCTATTTTCACATTTGAAAACTTATCTAAAAAAAATGTTTACCACTTCTCATATAATATAAAAAAAGACATGACTACCTTATATTTACACAAAACTAAATAATGAAATGGTGAAACTTGTGCTTCCTTCTTCCAAATATGGAGAGCAATGGCATGTCATTTCACATAGTCATTTCCTAAAATAAATCTTGTGGACATATTTATGAATAACTTAATTTTAGACATGTGACACCATTAGTTACTCATTTTCCCAAGAACTTTTGATGAAATCATTGAAAAAGGAGTTCAAGCAGAAATAACATTCATTAATAGTGGTGTAATAAAAATATTTAAACCAAATAATAATAATTCCTCAAAATTGTTATACAAACCAAAGTTCTTTGCCAAAAACTAAAATCTTGTTGGAGATAGTGTGACTCATGTCAAATAGATTCAAAATTATCAACTTCAAAAACAAAACTACAATCAAGTAATAAATAATATAACAATTCCTAATGGACAACATAAACAAGGAAGACCTAAACATAAATTCACTTAGTTGGGTGACACTTACAAGAATGTTTTTTGAAACATTATATTTGTTGTACCCAACATTACCCTTTTCTTTTGGAATAAATGATGACCCACTTTTTTTTATATTATGGCCTTATTCATTATGGATTCATTTTATATATTTTTGTAAATTATTGAATAGATTGATCCATATTATTCATACTTAGATGAATCTATCATGTTATTACATATTTTATGGACTAACTCTATTCATACCTTTTTGAGTGTTTTTGAACTATTTAGGTTTTTGGAACTTAGTTTATTCAGAGAAATACATTGGAGACTTATTCATCGGGCCTTTTGTTTAAAAAATTTATTTAATAGGTTTTGTTTTCAAGTTTTTTTGTTTGATAAATTTTGTGTTTAAAAACTTCTTCATAATTTATTTATCGACATTTCTATTCATAGACATTAATCCATTTAGGATTTATTTAGTGGTACTTTTCTCCTTCAGGACATTTGTTCTAAATGGATTAGGTCTTTGGAGTTTTTGCATCAAGAATTTTTTGAAAAATAATTATTTCAAAACGAATATTATATATGCATCAGGACTTTTATCTAATAAACTTTTAGGAATACATACTTTTTGATTAGACATTTTGTCCAACAAACTTTTAGGTCTTTAGGGTTTTTGCATCAAACATTTTGTATGATAGATCATAAAGCTTTATATATGTTTTGGGATTTTTATCTGAACATTTTTTTTATAGGAATTAGGTCTTTGAGGTTTTTTTTGGGTATTTTATAAAGGCCAATCCCAACATAAAACTCGAATACTTGATTCTTGAATGCTAATTTTTTTTTTACTTTGCCAAATGAAGCCAAATTACTTCCTAATAGTTTTCTAAAACTACCCACCACCTATAACTTATAAAAGATTTGAACTATGTATAAAACAAAAAATAAGTGAATGTTGGGAATTTATAATGCATGAACTAGTATTCAATGCTAAAATTTATACATGTGATGTGCAACCATTAAAGCTTACATTGCTTACAATCAAACTTGTATTTGAATTCCACTGATATGCTATGTGACAAAATCCCTAGCTACCTATGTATGAAACTAGTGAATAGTGAATGTGATAATTGTTCATAAAGATTTCAAAACATGTAGAGAAGACTATAAGAACCTCCAATAAAATGTAAGGAATAATGGCATCTTCATCAAAATTATTTAGGGGGGAAATTCTAACCTCACCATTTTTTATTAAGGATTAAATAGACTTTATGGTTATAGTATTTGATGTCTCCATTTATGATAATAGGTATGTAAATTATTCAAAATTATGGGATGTTGTTGACTCTATTAGCATATTTTCATTTTATGGAAATGTATCTCCCTTGGAATAATTATTTATCTTGGATTTCATAATAATTAAAATACAAGTATTATATTTTGCTATAGCCAAGCTAGAGCTGATGTCATGCATCGACCACAAGTTATATTCCTTCATCAAATTAGTAAGATGATAGTCATACCATATATTTTGGGATTAGATTTCTAAATATATTTATCATTACTGACACTAGATGCCTATTTTTACAAGCATAGATTAGTCCAATGGAATCAGGATAATACAATGGAAAAAGTGTTATCTTCATGGCTTCTTCCAAATGAAACCATCATATTATAAGGTAAGAATCCTAAGGGTCCCACTTCTATTAAAAAATTTAATACAAGGGTGTAGATAGGCATGCACTTCTTGATAGACTCTATGGCATGTCTAGTGTCCATTTTCTCAATTTGGACTAGATACCATTGTTTCACATGATGTTAACCAGTGACACTACATTCATGTTGAGGAAAATTATCAATTTTCATTTTAGAGAGAAGGTCATCCACAAAGACAAGCGGCCTACTCCTATGGCTTAAATTTATATGATGTCACATATATTGGTTGTTGTTATGGGAATATTCTATGAATTGCTTAGTAAACTATTCAACCTAGCCATGGATTGTATTAAAAATAGAATATGTGATCATTTCCAATTTTTACACATTTATGCTTAAACTAAGAATATGGTAAGGATTTATTTGATGTCTATTCTCATGTTTGGAAATATATACATGGTTCTCCAATTCCCAAGGTTAGATCCAACATTATGAAGTTTTTATCTTTAAGGGGGTATTATTTTCTCTATCCATATTATACTATCATCATGATCTAGGGAAACAGGGTTCATCCCCTATGCCTCCCAAAGTGTGTACCTAAAAAATTGGTTAAGCAAGGAATTTATTTCCAACTATGGTGGAGAATAGATGAAAACCAAACTAGGGTAAATAAAATCACATTCTTAGGCCACCATGTGTTCATTAGCAAAATAGTATAAACAATGAGGAAATACATTGGAGATGTGGGTAGAAAGAGGAAGAGATATCATTTTCCTAGAGTATGACATAGGGATTGGGATCAACATAGCATCATCTAAAAGCTTAACTAGGGCCTCAATAACCCCTAAAATCATGAGAATTATCCTTATGAATTATTGTTTATGAATTCCAAAAATAATGAGGAGGTCTTGGAGAGAGATAGAATTATTGGGTTAAATAAGTATCACATGAGGGTGATCCAACAAGAACCTTTAATTTATATGAGAGAGTTAGATGGAAAATTTATACTTTATGCAGGATAGACACATTCAAAATTTTGGAAAGGCCACTCCATAAAGAAATAATAGGAGTAGGGATCTCTATCACAATGACTCTCTTTCAAACTAAAATATGTTTAAAAAGATCAAGGAGTAACTGAACCTGACCCTAGGGGAGCACAAATAGACCCCATCAATTTGGATTCCTTTGATGAGGAAGAGAAAGTACAAGAATATAAATCTCCTAGTGTAATTCAAGTGCCTACATCTACTTCCTAGGCATAATATTTTACATTTGTAGTGGAATTAATAGATGATGTAGCTACCTCAGCCCAACAAGGCTCTTCCTCATAGCCAAAGGCTACCATTTTCTATAAAAGTAAGCTTAAGACTCCCATAGGTAGTTATATAATAGAGTAACCTCAAATCTTGACCATAATTCCCTAACCACCACCATTAATCCATTTTATATCCCCATGCCATCCACTTCCACCATTACCACCTCTAATATTCATTTTGGCACTACCCTTGTTAGATCAATTAAGAGGAAGAGGGCATCTAAGAAGGTGGAAAAATTGAAGGCCACCGCATAGATCCATGTATAATCCACCCAAATCACTCTCCATATGCCATTTGACACTCCATCACAAGAATCCATTATTACAAGTATAGGGAAGGGCAAAGACACAAATATTCATAGTAAATCCACTAACTCAATTTGAAGGATTGTATTTGTCTAAGATCATTTAGCCTTCCTTGCTTGAAACCATTGTTAAAGTAGTCAAGAAGCAAAATATAGATCAGGAGGTTGAATAAGAGGTTATGGTCACAACCTCAAAGGAGATAGATGTTAATCAATTGACAATTCCTCCATGAGCCATAGACTTAAGGGCCAAGAAATCACACTTGCCTAGCTTTAAAATCACTAAGTTTCCCTCTATTACAATTGTGTTTGACAAACCATACAAAATAATTCATAGGGTCAAGAAGAGGAAGCTAGATGATTATATAGATAGGGAATTTATTTTTGAGGAGAGGAAAGATGTATTATCTTTGACAAAGAGATAGAACATGCAATTAGGTAAATCCACTTATATTGACAATTTTAGATATTTGGTTGAGGAAAGAAAAGATGCGGTATTGTCAATCTATGAGGGAACATAGATGGCCAAACAAGAATTAGAGTTTGAGATGGAAAAAATTAAGGAATAATAAAATATTGTGCATATAGTAGGTGACATTAAAGTTGAGGTACAAGAAGCAGCCTCAAAATGTTACAATTATTTGGAAGTACTTGATTTCATGAGGGTTGAATTACCCCCCCCCCCCCCCCCCGCCCAATGTTACAAAAACACATGAATTATTTAATTATTTGAAGTCTAATGGAAAGAAATTAAAAATGTTGATTGTTTATATAAGTAATAAGGCTTATATCCATTTGGATCTGATGACACCACTAGAGGCATATAATTCACTCAACTTGGTAGTCATTAGAATGGAATAAGATTGGGAATTGTTGACATATATTAGGGATTTACTCCCCAAGTACGAAGAGAATGATGATCTCATTCTTCAATTTAGATAACTTGAAATTGTCTAAGGTAAAAGATGTTAGAGGGAAGTTGATTAGTAAGATCAACTTTGATCAACTCATTCAGGAGGCCAAGAATAATTTCAAGCAAAGTCTGTAGGGGTTGTCATTGGAAGACATAGAGTCAAGGCTAAGGTTCACTAGAGATAAGGTCACTAAAGTTTATATCTTCAAGATCAACTTCCAGGTGACCAAAATGGAGCATTTAAAACACCTGTGACAAGTCAAAAATGTATTTATACAACCTATATTAAACTTGGATATCATTCAATAATAGCATGATGTTTCCCATAAATGTTGTCAAGAGATATAAGTGAATAAGAAGCAAGCTCAATATTTTACTTATAGTTCCATGTCAACAACAATAGTTTCCACATGAATGACAATAATCACTATGATGACTAAGGTCCATGTAGCCATTCAAATGTCAACATAGCCTTTAAATGCTAATATTTCTTACCACACACACACACACACACACACACACACACACACACACACACACACACACACACACACACACACACACACACACACATGTGCACGCACGCACGCACACGCACGCACACACACACACACACACACACACACACACACACACACACACACACACACACACACACACACACACACACACACACACACACACACACACACACACACACACACACACACACACACACACACACACACACACACACACACACACACACACACACATGCACACACACACACACACACACACACACACACACACACACACACACACACACACACACACACCTCTGTGGTGTGTGTGTGTGTGTGTGTGTGTGTGTGTGTGTGTGTGTGTGTGTGTGTGTGTGTGTGTGTGTGTGTGTGTGTGTGTGTGTGTGTGTGTGTGTGTGTGTGTGTGTGTGTGTGTGTGTGTGTGTGTGTGTGTGTGTGTGTGTGTGTGTGTGTGTGTGTGTGTGTGTGTGTGTGTGTGTGTGTGTGTGTGTGTGTGTGCACGTGCATGCACACACACACACACACATACATGAACACACATACACACATGCACACACACACACACACACACACACACACACACACACACACACACACACACACACACACACACACACACACACACACACACACACACACACACACACACACACACACACACACACACACACACACACACACACACACACACACACACACACACACACACACATGCACACATATATTTGTAGTTTTCTTATAAGTCTAAATTGTTATTGTAAATTTGCATATTTATATTTGTATATATGTACACATTTCATTATTTTTTGTAAAGACTAATTTATACTATATAACAACTATGAAATATACTCTATATAGTTTCTAATTTAGTTAGAAATCAAGTTATAAACATGACATGTAATGAATTTTTCATGAGCTTGGTAGATGAGGTGACCCCTTCCCCAAGTCCTTAAATAATTTTAATACATAATTTGAATTGTTGAGAGATAAGTAATTTCAGTTTTCCACTCATGTTTTTTCATATTTTATTTCCAATATTTGTGTAAATTAAATTTTATTTCTTTGGTTATATGATTAAATAATCCTTAGTGTACAAAAGCTACAAATGTGTTCTTGATTATGTTGATTAATATGCTAGTATTAGATGTGAAATAGATATTGAACAATTGATAAATTGCATTGGTTATGATAATTAAGTTTATTTATTGATAATTTTGAATGTGTAGAAGTTAATTTTTTTGATATAGTTTTATATGTATGTGCAACAACTACCCCAGATACCTCACTAAGCATGATCCATAATTTTTTGATTAAGAGTGTGCAATAGATACCTTAAAAGGAACAACCTTTGACTAAGGCCTATGAGTTTCCTATATTGGTATCCCCCTAGAATTCTTAACCATGTTTGACTGTGTGTGTGTGAAATAGCTACTAGCAACAGACATAGGTTTTTAAAGAACTTATCCACTTAAAAACCAGCCAAGAAAGTGATTTTTTAAGACAATAGAGCCTTTATTTCACTCACTATTATAGACTATTTCACTAGATGGACTAAGGACATAAGCCATAAACAATTTAAGATCATAAGATGTGATTCTCTTCTTGGAAGAACACATCACAACTATATTTGGCACCCTTATTTCTGTAGTTTGTGACAATGGGTCATCTTTCACATTAGGAAAATTCACTCTGTGGGAACATGACTACTAGATCAGTATCATGGCATATTTTAACAATTACCCCCATGGAAATGGATTGGTAGAATAAATAAATAATAAACTAATATATGTAATTAAGAAATTAGTTGGGGATAAGCCCAAAGACTGACACAATCTATTGAAGTATGTCCTTTGGGAAAACCAAACAAGATACAAGTAAGCCATTAAAGATTCAGCCTTTTGTTGGTATATGGATGTAGTCCATTATTCCTAATCATGATTAAACTACTAACTTATTATATCATGTAGGATTACATGGAACCTAGTGATAAAGTAGATTCTTCACTACTAGACATAATAGAAATGGAGGATTCAAGGACTGAATCCTTATGAAACTTAAACAAACACCAAGACATAGTCAAGAGGTGGTTTGATAAGAGAGTAAAGGACAAATCATTTAAGATCTTATAAATGGTGCTTAATTGGGATAAAGCCACAAAACTAAAGTAAAAAATGACAAATTTGTCCCATTGTTGATTGAACCATATCAGATTTTAGAAATCCTGCACAATAATGCCTTCCATCTAAAGGAATTGAGAGGTAATTAACTCACATATCCAATTAATGGGCAATTTATAAATCATTACTTCATGGTTATACCATCTAAAGGTACCACCAACTAATGAAAGGACATGGTAGAGTTAGGATTAAATTAAATTTCTTGATTTTTTAGATTATATTTCTTGATTTCTTAGGTTAGCTTTACTACTTTCTTAGATTAACTTATTATTTTCTTAGGTTAGTTTTAATTCTTTATATATTTGTTATTTTCTAAACTTCCTATGAACTTCTAAATTATGTTTGATTTGATGTAACCTAGCTAAAATTCAAACCAACTAAGTGTATGTTGAAATAGACTTGTAAAATATGGGGAAAATAAAAAACAAGGTCATAATTAAGGACATATTCACAAGTTGGGTATATTTATGTGTTTAAATTCTCCAATATGAAGGTAGGTATTCATGAACCTTTCTATATTATATCATAATGTAATAATTTCCCCAGGTATGTGGAAGTTGCTCTCAAAGTAATTCATACAACTTTAGAATATTTTACTATTGGATTGAATCAAGCACATTTATTACATTATACTTGTTGAAAGTGATAATTATTGTTGTGAATTTAGTTGGTATGAAAATTATAGTAATGATTTATTTTATAACCATACTAGCTCACTGGGGTTTTGACTCTCCTCTTTCCATTAAAATAACATAAAAAGAAAATAAGAGAAGAACTAATGAGTTCAAAATAAAAATGAATCCAAAAGAATGTCTAAGAAAATAAAAATGCTCACATGAGGAAATGAGGTCAATGTACCACAAATCATGACTAAGAAAATGAATGAAGAGGAAGAGAGGGAGCCCAAGGTATCTCTATCAGGGATATGGATGCCTAGTTAGTAATAGAGAAATCCTTAATTTTCCCATTGATTTTAACAAAGCTTTAATACAGACTAGAATGAAACCTACAGCTTCATCAAGCCTTTAAAAATCTCATTACATAAAGGGTTAAAATAACTACACTTTTAGCACACATAGATCCAAGTATAAGAAGGCAAGTATGTTATATGAATGTACATAGGAGTCTCTTTCATATTTCTAACTTTAGTATTTTTATGTGGCACAATTTATTTTTGATTTAATGTTACTAATAAAATTTTTGGGTTCTTGAATAATTATAATCATTCCCCCTAAAAGTTATCATTTTTTGTACCCAACATTCCCCATTTCTTCTTGAAAAAATGAGGACCCACTTTTTTTTTAAATTTTGGCTTATTGATTAAGCCTTTCTTCTATATATTTGTGAAAACTATTGAACATATTGATCCTTAGTATTCATATTTAGATGAATCTAACATGGTATTACATATTCTATGGACTAAATCTATTATTACCATTTTATGTTTTTTTAAACTATGTAGGATTTTAGAACTTATTTTATTCAAATAAATTCATTAAGAGACTTATTTATTGGGCCTTATGTTACAGCATTTTTTTCATACATTTTATCTGATAGGATTGGTTTTTGGGTTTTTTTTTTTCAATAATTTTGTGTCTTGAAACTTTTTAAGCATTTTTCCATCAACATTTGTTCATTCAATATTTATATAGTGGTACTTTTCTCCTTTGAGACTTTTATTTCGAATCGATTAGGTATTTAGAGTTTTTTCATTGGGGATTTTATATGAAACAATTATTTTTAAATTGCTTATATATATGTATGTGTGTGTATACACATACACAGATATATATATATATATATATATATATATATATATATATATATATATATATATATATATATTTGTGTGTGTGTATACACACACATATATACATCAACATTTGTTCATTCAATATTTATATAGTGGTACTTTTCTCCTTTGAGACTTTTATTTCGAATGGATTAGGTCTTTAGAGTTTTTTCATTGGAGAGTTTATATGAAATAATTATTTTTAAATGGCTTATACATATGTATGTGTGTATACACACACACACACACACACACACACACACACACACACACACACACACACACACACACACACACACACACACATATATCTATATATATATATATATATTCATAGGGTCTTTTATCTCTCTATACTTATTATTTATACTTATGAATCAAATATATTTTATAATAAATCATAAATATTAATATATGGTTTAGGCATTTTGTTCAGACATTTTATTTGATAGGAATTAGGTCTTTAAGGTTTTTGTTTATTTTTTGTAAAGGATTATCCCAACACAAAACCCAAATAAATGATTCTTAAATGCCAAAATATTGTTATGCTTAGCTAAATAAAGCTAAAATACTTCCTAATAGTTTTCTAAAGCTACACTCTAACTACAACTAACAAAAGATTTGATTTATGTAGAAAATACAAAATAGGCAAACATTGTGCATTTATAATGCATGAAATGGTATTGAATGTTAATATATATATATATATATATATATATATATATATATATATATATATATATATATATATGTGATGTGTAATCACTTAATCCTTCATTTCTTAAAATTAAACTTTCCCTCAAATTCTACTATTATCCTACATGACAAAATCCTTAGCTACCTATGAGAGTACTACATGTAAAACTAGAAACTAGTGAAAGCAAGAATTCCTCATATGAAGAACACATAAAGAAGGTTGTAAGAACCTTTAATTACATTTAGGGAATAATGGATTAATCATCTAAACCATTCAAGGGTACATTTTTTCCCTCACAATTTTTGATTAAGGATTCAACTGAGTTTATGGATACAGTATTTGATGTTCCCATTTTTGATAACATGTATGTAAATAATTAAGGATTATGGGATATTGTTGACTCTGTTAATTTTA
The DNA here is from genome assembly GCA_037957365.1 of Torreya grandis. Classification (NCBI taxonomy): domain Eukaryota; kingdom Viridiplantae; phylum Streptophyta; class Pinopsida; order Cupressales; family Taxaceae; genus Torreya; species Torreya grandis. The sequence goes on along the minus strand of JARHVA010008375.1, from coordinate 297,513 downwards.
TTTTTAATATGACAATGTATCTTCCTCAAAATGACTATTTATTAAGGATTTTCTAGAAATTAAAAGATAGGGATTGCATTTTACTATGACCAAGCCTGAGATGATGCCATGCATCGACCTCCTTTAATTTTTTTATTCATAGGTAAGGTCACACAAGACAATTTCCTACATCATGTTGGTAATCTAATCATCATAGCATGCATCATAGGAGAAAATTTCCAAATATAGTTTTCATTTCCAACATTAGATGTTTATTTTGAAAATCATAGATTAGTCCAATGGAATCAGGGTAATATAATGGACAAGGTTTTATCTTCATGGCTTCTTCCAAATGAAACCATCACATTTAAAGGTAAGAATCCTAAGGGTCCCACTAATATTAACAAGTTCAAGATGGGGGTTTGGATAGGAATGGCACTACTCAATAGACTCTATGGAATGCCCAAAATCTTTTTTATCAATTTGGAGTGGGTACCATTGTTGCACATGATGTTAACCAGTGATGCCATATTCACATTGGGAAAAATTACCAATTTTCATTTAAGAGAAAAGGTAATCCACAAGGATAAGTGACCCACTCCTATAGTCCACTTTTATGTGCTTTCATATATATTGGATGATATTATGGGAATAGTATACAAAGTCCTTGATGAGTTATAGATCCCAAACATCGATTCAAAAATAGAATATGTGAGCATTTCCAGATTTTACACTTTTATGCTTACACTAAGAATATGGTGAATATTTCCAAGGATGTTTATCCTTAGTTTGTAGAGATATAGAGGGTTCTCTAATGCCTAGGTTCAAAGATAGCATTATGAAGACATTGTCTAACAATGGGGGATTGTTTTATCTATCCAAATTTTACTATCATTTTGATTTAGGGAAACAAGGTTTATCCCCTATGCCTCTTAAAGTATGTACATAGTGGATCAAAGAGGAGGACCTAACCAGGGTGAATAAAAGCACATTATTTGGCCACCACATGGTCATTGGTAAAATGGTATATATAATGAGGAAACACTTCAGATGCGTGGGTTGAAAGAGGAAGAGATACCATTTTCCCATAGTCCCACATAGATATTGGGATCCATATGGAATCATCAAAAAACATATTTAGGGCCTCAACATCCACTAAAATCATGATCTTTATCCTTATGACTCCTTTTTTATGAAATCAAAAAATTATAAGGAGGTATTGGAGAGAGATATAATTACTAGGTTGAAGGAGGATCATTTGATCATGATCTAATAAGAACTTTCAATTTTTGTGAGGGAGTTAAATGGTAAAATTCCACTTAATGTAGGATGGACACATTCAAACTTTTGGAAGGGCTAGTCCATAGAGTAATCATAAGAGTAGGGAGATCCATCACAAGGTCTCCCTTTTAATCTAAAGGCTAATAAAAAAGAGCTAGGATTAATTGAATCTAACACCAAGAAAACTTAAGTAGACCCCATAAATTTGGATTCCTCTGATGAGGAAGAGCAAGTACAAGAACAACCAAATTCTAGTGAAATTTAAGTACCTTAGTTACTTCCTAGGTAAAAGATTTTATATCTATAGGATTAGAAATAAATGTTGTAGCTACCTCAGTATAGTAAGGGACTTCTTCATAGCCAAAGACAACCATTTTCTATAAAAGGAAGCCTAAGAATACCAAAGATAGTCCTACAATAGATAAATCTCAAAGATTTCCCATAATGCCCCAATAAGTATAAGTGATAGAAGATGAAGAAGAGGATTTTGATGAGAAAATTGAGTTATACAAATATAAGTATTTGAGACTTGAATATGACAAAGGGAAATAACTAGATATGGAGGACACCAATGGTACTCTAGTTTTTGAGATGAACTCCCTATTCTCTACTTTTATTCTTATATATGGTGTTGTGTCTATATCATTTGTTTTGAAAAACCCAAAGGCAGATGTTCCTACCTCCACCTCAGATGATCAATTCACCACTACCTCTTTATTTCATTACCCTTTACTCACCCTAATGTTTAACAATGATGCTTCTATTATTCTTCCATCTACCACCACCATTGATCCATTTTCCATCCTCATGCCACCCACATCCACCATGACCATCTCTAATATTCCTTTTGGCACTACCATTATTAGATCAATGAAAAGGGAGAGACAATCTAGAAAGGTGGAAATAGCCATGACCACCACACATCTCCATGTCTAATCCACCTAAATCACTCACCCCATGCCATCCATCACTCCATCAAAAGAAACCATTTTTACTTGTGCAAGCAAGGGGAAAAGGGCAAAGACACAAATAGTCATAGTCCATCTACTCCCATAGTTTGGAGGATTGGATTGGTCTAAGATCATTTAGCCTTCTTTACTAATACCATTGTCAATGTAACCAAGAAGCAACATATAATTGAGGAGGCTAAAGAAGAGGTTGTGATCACAACCCCAAAGGAGATAGATGTTAATTTATATTCATATAAAATGTGGAAACTGGTAACTTGAGCATGGTTAATGACCCCCAACCCAATTTCCCTCTTGGTTTCTCTCATGACCCTCATAGGCATCTTTTTACTAATTCTTAGTCATTCATAGCCTTCTAGACATAATCCTAACTCAAATAAACTACTTTTTCAATGACTAATCCATCCCTCTAGGCCCCTTTAGCTCAAGACTATAGCACCACACTTAGAGTATAGTGCAAGTGCCACTCATGTCCACTTTCAACACTCTTATCCAAGTGCATTTTTGGCCCCAACGGTCAATTTTTTATATTTCCACATCCTTCTCCTTGTTGGCCTAATGTGAGTAAATTCAACCCATGACTAATAGATCCCTACAAATCCCATTCAAAGATCATTTGGAAAGGGTTGGAAAATATCACTAAGAAAGAAAGAATACAAGTGAGACTAGTCAAGCAATCTTCACTATTCTCTGCATATAGCCAACGAATACACTTATAAGCTTATCTAAATCCTTATAACAGTGCTTAGCCACCTCAAGCACATCTAATTTAGTATTTTTCATATTCATACACTCTATTGCACAAAGCACATCAAGTGAGAGAACTACATATGGCTTGATCCCTCTTTAGAGTATTGGTATGTAGGTAGCATGCTCACACAAAGGGTGTGGATACACATTCAATTAATCTTACACACATTAAATCCCCCCTATTTATAAAAATTTATCAAATAATAATGGAATATAGGGTTTGAAGATAAAATCTACTCTATAGCGAGCTCTATAGACCTATAGCTGCCAAAATTTCATAGACATGGTCACACATTCATAGTGAATAAAGCTTGGAAAGCTTAGATCTATTGGACAATAGTGGCAGAGGTGAACTATAGTGTTAGTTCCAGTCATATCCACTTTTTTCGCTCATATCCAATCAAAAAACAAAGTTTATATCCTAGTTTATGACAATGTCCCAGTCCTGCATAGTAAATCTCAAACCCTATCTCAGCCATATCAGTTAGTTTTTAGCTAAGTCCTATTTTCTCCCTCTTATTACTATTTTTAGAAAGGTCAAAATTTTAATCTAATTTACACAAATTAGTTTCTTCATTAGTTTATATTTATTTATTTAGTTTACTACGTAGACCCTTTAACTAAATTAAGAAGAATACACCAATATTCCCAAATAGGTTAAATCATTTGGTGGACCTGACTTACTTTGTTTACACATAAAACCCCTAAAAATCCAAGGGTAAATTTCTTACTAATTTTTTTATATTTTTTATAATTTTTTACTAAAATAATAAAATAAAAAATTAGCATTAAATTTTAAATTTTCATAGTAATTTTAAAATATTTTTATTTTAAACCCTAGTTTCCCGTACTAGGTCCTAGGTTTTTCCTATAGTTTTATAATTTTTTACTAGCATATTAAAATAAAAAAATTAATTCAAAATTAAATCAATAGTAATTTTTAAAAATAACTAGTTTTCAAAACCCTAGTTGCATCTACTAGGTCTCTTTAAATCACTAATTTTCCAATAAATTATTGATTTCCTACTTGTATATTTCACTCAAAAATTCACTTTAAGTTTCAAAATTTCATAGTAATTTTCAAAATAATCATCTTTCAAACCCTACTTGCATATACTAGGTCCCATTGCTTCTTTGAGGTATCACCTTACATCTATAATCAGATTGTAAAAATGGATCTCACTTATTTACAATTTTTTCTTACATTTCTCGAAAATAGTGAGTCCATACTTAGTCATATCATGTACATGAATGATGAAGACTACCATATGTCAATAAAAATCTTCATTCTTGCCCTTTCATGCTTATTTTTCATAATAAGGGATGATATTACAAAATTTATTGCTAAAAATGCACAAGATTTCAATATTCCTTTTGTATACACTCTCTCACTCATGTAGAATAATTCCCAACTCCAATTTGATAAACACATTAGAATTTCATGTTACATTTAAAAAAAAATTATGCATTCATGCACAATTTCATTCTCTCTATCTCTCATATGGCAAAATTTTCAAGTTTATCATGCTAAACACATAAGATATATCATATCAAAAATTCAAAATTCTTTATGAATCAATGCAAATTTCCATGCTATTTATCCCTTATTTCCCATATCTCATATGGAATGTTCTTTATAATCCTATTTCTATATAAATTACATGCATTTCATCTCATATACATGGTTTTACCTAGATGTATCTAACTCTTTGCCTACTTTTTAGTATCTTCCTTCTCCTCCTCTCCCCAAAAATGGTGATAGATACTTTACCTCTAACCAATTATATGTTATCACCCCTCCAAAAGGTGAGGAAACCCATACTATTGTTCCTAGTGCATACATATGTGCTTACATGTTCAATTAGAATTAATTAGGGTTTGTGTTTGTAAGACTCTAAGGGATCAAATCACCAATATGAGTATGTTAATTTTAGATTTACAAACATATAATCAACTATTACATGGAAATATCACAACATTGGAAAATCTTATTATAATATAAAATCCTCAAAGGCACCCTAGTGTCAATCATGTATATGCACCTTCACCTACTCAATTGGTTACAAGCAATGTTACATGTCAAAATAAGAAATCATAACAAAGTAACTCTATAATTAGTGATTCAAAAAGAATTAAAACATAAAATAAGAGTTCAAGTGAGATGCTAAGGGAAATGATTAAATCTATGTTGATCAAACTAACTCCTCTAAATCTAGTGAGAAGATATGGATATTATTTTGCATATCACAGAATGTATGGGCATTACACAGATTCATGTTTGACATTGAAAAAAAATATACAATAGATAATTTATAATGAGGACCCTATGCAAGAAAAATCAATCAAGAAATCCACAATTACATAGGAAAACATTCACAAATGGTCAAATTCAAGAATAGTACAAAAGTATTTACCAAATCATAAATCAGAACAACAAAAGGATGAAAAAGAAAAATCAGAGAAACAAAAAGTACCACAAGTATAGGTAAAACACAAAAAAGATACAAATTTACCTCTCCAAAAGGAGGCTTAACTTTTAAAATAGTATGGGTTTGCTCAAAAATATCTACAATAGTTTGATTATCAAGGTCAAGGGTTGAGAAAGCATGCTTAAGGAATCAATACTCCTATTCTAGAAGTTGATAATGTTTATCACCAAGGTCTGGGATTTATTGAACATCCTAAGGCAAATTATACAGGCACAATTTATCAAAGGAAAATATCCGGATACAAAAAAAATCAACACTAGCATTCCATTAGTTCAAAATCAAGATGATAATAATGATTGGAATAATATAGGTTATTATGATTTTTAAGATATAAACAATGAATCCAAATATTCAAAATCATATTCATAGCCATTCCCTCATGATTCACAATCATTTATGATTCTTTTATTTTATATAGGACACCATGATAGGTAATCTCCCATGAGACTCATTGGTTAGTATCATCTCTTCCCAATATTTCTTGTACATAGTCTTTTTATGACTGATTATACATAACTTTTTTCAAAAACCCAAAAGCATTTCAATATATCAAAAATCCAAAAACATTCAAATAATTTAAAAACACCAAAAATATTTCAATTATATGTATCATCAATGATTTACATTTCTACTATCATGCTAGACTTATATTTTCTATTTTATGCTATTGTTTATCAGTTTATCTACATTACCATGCTTCACTTAATCTCCTTTGAGTGTGTGTAGTGACATCTAGCTCTTAGATTAATTCACTCTACCTATTGAGGGTGCATCTTATTTATACATTTGGGACATGCATCGATATACATACCCACTAGGGGTATATTCTACATGACTACACCATCTAGGTTATGCCATTCCTACACCAAACACTCTAGTTATCATGTTGATGTACATTATTTAATAGCTTACATAGATTACTATATCAACATTTCATTAGTATATATCACTCATATATTTCTCAGCATATACCTAGTCTTTTACTAACATGTCTTGCATACTTTCACTCTTTCTTCGATTAGTTAGATTTGATTATATTTCCAACATTCACATGCTTTCCTTTCTTTCTTTTCATAGTTAGATTGATTACATTTTTAATTTCTTGTTTTGTCTCTTATATGTGATTTAGGATATTTTCCAATGTCCTTTACTTCTATTCATGTGTGTGCCTCAAAACATTTGCTAATGTCATTTGTTTGTATTCTTTTATGTGATTGTGTCCCTCATGTCAACCCTTGCTTATTTCAATTATATGTGTATGAGGCATTTGAATATGGCTTATATGTTTTATTTCTAATTTGAGTGACATGTGTCCATGTCCCTTGTTTTCATGGGCCCTTGGCCACTCTTATACACTTCTTGCATATTGCCTTATGTGTTGATTGCTTATTTTCTTCTCATTTTTTACCATTCCATGATCCATATCATACATTATCTTTCTATCTTAGATGCCATGACGAACATCATGCTCTATCCCTCGCCAAATAACAACTAACTAGACTTCCAATTCTAGTTATAATTCAATACATTGCATATGATTTTACATTATTATATATATCTAGGCATACCCATATTGATCTAACAATCTATCATTACAAACCATGCTATATCTTGAGATATCTTGTCAATCGTCATTGATATATCATGTATATTTTTAGCATAATACACTTTTAGGGATCTTTATTCTAAGGTCAGTCATTACAAGGTCTTCATTCTTACCCTTAGAAGTGGGGGCAATAAATAGGGGTTTTATCAAATAGATAAGGGCTTTTAATGATAAAAAAGTAGCACTTAGATTACCCAAAACAATAACCAGACATCAAACAAGTCAAAACAGACTAGGCAAATAGTGAAAATTTTAGAACAATTACCAAATTTGGCCTAAGATAGTATTACCAAGATTGGACTATAGTGATAGTGCCACTACTGTCTATTTTTATTCTCCTATCCAAATAACAAAAAAACTAGACTTTCTAAAAGTAGGTAGAAAATTAGGCTTTACTATAGTTTTGGGCATTCAGATTAGGTTATAATCAATAGTTTTTA
>JARHVA010008375.1:257500-282500 GCA_037957365.1 Torreya grandis | reverse complement strand
TTTTATTTGACAAATAATAAATCTTTATATATTCTTTGTAATTTTTGTTCAAATATTTTATTTGATGGGAATTAATTTTTTAGGGTTTTTGTTTGGGTCTTTTATAAAGGTTGGTCCCAACACAAAACATGAATACCTAATTCATAAATGCCAAAATCTTGCTATACTTATCCGAATAAAGCCAAAATACTTTTTTGTAGTTTTCTAAATCTTCCTATTAACTAGAACTAATGAAATATTGGCTATGCAAAAAATACAAAATAGGTGAATGTTGGGAATTTATAATGCATGAACTTGTATTCAGTGTTAAAATATATATATACAATGTGAAATGATTGAATCCTTCATTACTTACAAACAAACTTGAACTCAAATTATATTTCCATCTTTTATGACAAAAGCCCTAAATACCTACAAGAGTATTATGTGTAAAACCAATAATTAGTGAAAGTGAGAATTGTTCATAGATCACACCGAACACATAAAGAAGACTATAAGAACCTCTAATTGCACATAAAGAATAAGGAATTCTTCATCCAAACCATTAATTGGAGTAGTTTTACCCTCACCATTTTTACGAAGGATTTAAATGAGTTTATGGATACATTATTTGATGTCTCCATTTAAGATAATAGGTATGTAAATTATTCAAAATTATAGGATATTGTTGACTTTATTGACATAGTATTTAGATGGTAATGTACATTCCTTGAAATAACTATTTATCAATAATTTTATACCAATTAAAAGATAGGGATTGCATTTTGTTTCAACCAAACCCAAGGTGATGCCATGCATCAACCTCCTTTGAGATTTATTCTTCATAGGTAAAGTCACAAAAGATGCTTTCATACATCATATTGGTGACCTAAAAGTCATAACATGCATCATGGGAGAATATTTCTAAATATATTTATCATTTATGACACCAAATTCTTATTTTTACAAATAAGGATCATCCCCTATGCCTCCCAAAGTATGTACCTAAAAAATTAGCTGAGCAATAAATTACTTTCCAACTATGGTGGAGCATAGAGGAGGACCTAACTAGGGTGAAGAAAAGCACATTATTGGCCACCATGTGGTCATTAGAAGAAAAGTATATAGATTGAGGATATAATTCAAATATGTGTATGGAAAGAGGAAGAGATACCATTTTCCCATAATCCCACATAGGAATTGGGATCCACAAGGCATCATTTGAAACCATATCTAGGGCCTCAACATCCCCTATAATAACAAGTATTATCCTTATGAATTCTTATCTATGAATGCATAAAATGATGAGGAGGTCTTGGAGAGAGATAGAATTATTAGGTCAAAAGAGGATCACTTGAGGGTGATCCAACAAGAACCTTCAAATTTTGTGAGGGAGTTAGATGGTAGAATGACACTTTATGCAAGATGGAGACATTTAGACTTTTGGAAGGGATAATACATAGATCAATAATAGGAGTAGGTAGCTCCATAATAAGCAATATCTTTCAAGCTAAATGTTATTAAAAATGATATAGTATTAAATGAACCTAACCCCAAGGGATCTCATGGAGACCCCATCAATTTGGATTCCTCTAATGAGAAAGAGTAAGTATAAGAACAAGTAGCTACTAGCATGATTCAAGTGTTTTAACTACTTCCCAAGAATAATATTATGCATATATAGGGGTATAAATATATTAGTTAACTAACTAAATCTATAAAGGGTCCTCTTCATAGCCAAAGACTACCATTTTCTACAAAAAAATTCCTAAAACTCCCATATGCAGTCTTATAAGAGAGAAACCTCAAATATTGCCCACAATGCCCCAATAAGGAGAGGTGGTAGAGGATAAATAAGAGGATTTTGATGAGGAAAATGAGTTATATAAATTTAACGATTTAATCCTTGAAGTTGACAAAGGGAAATAACTAGTTATGGAGGATAACATAGGTACTCAATTGTTTGAGACCACTTCCCTACTTTCTACTAATGTTACTATTTTTGGTGTTGTGTCTATATCATCTATTTTGAAAGATCCAAAGTTGTAAGTTACTACCTCCACCTCTAACGATCCATTGGACATTACCTATCTCTTTCATTACCCCTTACTCATCACAAAGGTTGAAAAGCATGCTTCTACTGCTACTCCATCTACTATAACCGTTGATCCATTTTCCATCTCCATTCCATCCACTTCTACCATCAGCATCTCTAATATTCCTTCTAGAATTGCCATTGTTAGATTAGTGAAAATGAATAGGACCTATAGGAAGGTGTAAATATCCTTGTTCACCCCACATATCCATGACTAATACCCCCAAATCACTCTCCCCATGCCATCCACCATTCTGTCATAGGAAACCATTTTTATAAGTGTAGGGAAGGGTAAAAGGGAAAGGACAGAAATAGTCATAATCCATCCACTCCCCCATTTTGGAAGATTAGATTGGTCTAAAATCATCTATCCTTCTTTTCCTAACACCATTTCCAAAGTATCCAAGAAGTAATAGATAAATGGTGAGGTTGAAGAAGTTATGATCACAACATATAAGGAGATAGATGTTAATCAATTTATAATTCTTCCATGGGCCATAGACTTAAGGTCCAAGTATTCACACATGCCTAGCTTCAAAATCATTGAGCTCCCCTCTATTACAAATCTATCTAACAAACCATATAGAAGCATTTATAGGGTGAGGAAGAGGAATTTAGAAGATGATAAAGGTAGGGAATTGATTTTTAAGGAAAGGCAAGAGGTCTTATCTATGAAAAAGAGGCAAAACCTATAATTATGGCAATCCCATTATATTGAGGATTTTAGATCTCTTGTTGAGGCATAAAAACATGCCAGGGTGGAAATCCATGAGGGCATAGAGATGTTTAGACAAGAATTAGAGGCTAAGATGGAATAATTAAAGAAACAATAGAAGATTATGAACATACCAACTGGCATTGAAGTTGATATACAAGAAGCAACCTAAAAATGTTACAATTCTTTAGAAGCACTAGAATTTATGAGGGATGAATTATCCCCCCATATTATAAATACTCATTAATTGTTTAATTCTTTGAAGTCTGATGGAAATAAAGTGAAAATGTTGATTTTTTATATAGGAAATAAGGCTTATATCCATTTGGATCTCATGACACCATTAAAGGCATCTAACACACTCAACTTGGTAGTCATCAAAATGGAAGAAGTTTAGGAATGGTTGATAAATATTGGGGATTTACTACCCAAGTACCAAGATCATGAGGCTCTCATTCTTCAAATTTTTGATTACTTGAAATTATCTAAGGTAAAATATTATATAGGGAAGTTGATTAGTAATAACAACTTTGATCAACTTATTTAAGAGGCCATGGATAATTTCAAGCATAGTCAATAGTGGTTGTCATTAGAAGACATATAGACCAAGCTAAGCTTCACCAAAAAAATCACTGAAGTTGAGATCTTCAAAATCAACTTTTAGGTATCCAAAAGGGAGCATGAAAAACTCATAGGATTATTCAATATAGTACATATACCACCTCTATTAAACTTTTTGATCATTCAATAACATCATGATGTTTCCAAAAAATGATGATAGGAGATAGAAGTGGAGAGGAAGTAAGATCAATTTCTTACTTATAGTTCCATGTCAATAGCAATATTTTACACATTAACAACAATAACCACTATGCTAACTAAGGTGCATGTTTCCATTCAAACACCAACACAACCTTGAGATGCTAATATTTCTTACATGAACATTTTGTCGTGGCATATATATATATATACATATATATATATATATATATATATATATATATATATATATATATATGCCACCACAAAATGTTCATGTAAGAAATATATATATATATATATATATATATATATATATATATATATATATATATTGTATTCTTATTATAATTTTGAACCATTATTATAAAGTTACCTATTTATCTTTGTACACATGCACACATTTCATGATTTTTTGTAAAGGATAATCTAGTCTGTTTAAAAACTATAAGATAAACTTTATATGATTTTGACCATGATTAGAATTTGAGTTTTGAATATGAGATGTAATGAATTTTTCATGAACTTGGAGGATGAGGTGACCCCTTCCCCAAGTCTATTTGAAAAATTATAATTCATAGTTTGTATTGTTTAAAGAATTTTCAATATACTAGAGCAAAGCAATTTTAGTTGTCCACTAATGTGCTTGTGTATTTTATTTCCTCTACATCTGTAATTAGATTTTATTTCTTTGGTTGTATGATTAAATAGTCATTAGTGTGTAATAGTTGTTAATGGGTTCTTGATTATATTGATTAATATGCTAGTCTTAGATGTGCAACAACTATTGAATGATTGGTAAATTAAATTGCTTATGATAGTTAAATTGATTGATTCATAATTTTGAGTGTGTATAAGTTCTTTATTTTGATATACGTTTTTGTGTCTGTGAAAAAGCTACCTCACATACCTCATTAAGTGTAAGCTAAACTTTCTTGATTAAGAGTATGTAATAGCCTCCCTAAAAGGAGCAACATTTAAATAAGGCCTATGAGTTTCCTATAATCACATACCCTTAGACTTCTTAACCATGTCTGACTATGTGTGTGTAATAGTTGTTACAATAGGCATAGGTTTTGAAAGCACTTATCCACTTAGAAACTAGCTAAGGAAGTGATTCCTAAAGACCACACATCCTTTGTTTCATACCTTACCCTTCCCTCCTTTTTGAGTCTATTTTGAGACCTAGATAATTTATATTAGAAACTAACCATCCATCCAAATCATTTATATTTTCACCTATTTTTTAATAGACCATATTTTATCTAAAAAAACCTTGTCAACAACCTACATGCTCTACCTATTATTCCATCAACTAGTTTTTAAGACTGTATATTAACAACTCATGCCCTAGAGTGGAGTTTACCTCCATTGATATCATAAAATGTTAGATGTTATCTCATTATTATATTTGTGTCATTAAAAACCTCATAAACATACTCTTTATATCACTAGAATGAGGGATAGTACCTTTAATAAAAGGGGTTAGTTTCTTCATAGAGTTGCACTAGAGTCATCTAGGAGGGTGACCAGATCTAATTCCTAGGTTGGTCTTCTAGTCTCACCCTTGTAAAATCATAAGAGATCTAGACTTGTACTAGCTATTCCTAACAGACCTAGGACACATTATCTATTAAAGAACCCTTTACTAGTTAATCATCCAATGGCTCAACCACCCTAACTAGTTTTATTTTTTATTGTCATCCCAAGAGACATGCATGATTTACCTAAGAATTCTAAATATTACCTCAATCCTTTTCTCCTTCAAGAGAAAGGATAACAAAGGAACATATTGAATCTTTAAAAATATCTTTGAGATTAATGAATATTGTCAATGATTATTTTACGTGTAGATTATTCCCTTTTACACTAATAGATGCTACTCATGATTGGTATTTAAATCTAAAATAAATTCCATGACTTCTTAGGATGCATGTCAAGTAGTTTTTCTTACATATCTTGGACAAGTCATTAGCCCTAGTTTGATATATCATCACTTAATTAGTATGAAGAGGGAGCTTAATGAACAAATCCATAATTTCAATATGATGTTGAAAAATATGTACTTATGGTTAAGCCCAAGGTGTAAGAAAAAAGTAGCATTAGTATTGGAGATATACGAGAATGCTCTAGACCTAATTACAATAGTATTCCTTAGAATAAAAAATGCTACCAAAAACATATCATTGGCATATAAAGAAGTTATCAACATTGATAGGTATCTCAATCCCTAGGTGCCTAGTATACCAAGCATCAATAATGGCTTCCTAGCATTAAATTCAATCCCACATGTGAAACATAACATTCTTGCATTCAATTAGAACTAGTTATACATGCTACCTCCATTTATAGAGGTAACACAACCAAATTAAAACATCTTGAACAACCATGCACAAAGAAATGGCTACCAACACAATCAATAGTTGGCCATGTCTTTTATTGGTATTCTATAAGGCATTGAATCTACAAAGGTATAGATGGATTCTATTTAGAATATGGTCCAAAAGCTAAGTAATGACTTCCTCAATATGTAAAGAAATATGGGTAATACTAATTCCCCAAGTGGTAATAAAAATATTAGATTCTAATGATAAACCAGACCATTCAACAGGCATAAAAATAACATGTATTAGCCCAATAAACTTCTAGAGATCAACATGATAGAAACAAATTTACCCAATTGGTGTAGAATTAATAATACTTCTCAGTATAGTAAGCTTGATTATGTTAAGTTTTTTTAAAAATTTCAAATCTTTCAAAGAGAAATAGTAATGTAGGACTAAATGCATAATCTACTAGAATCCCACCAGGATCATATCCCTTCAAACACTACTATGTTCTTTAAAAATCATGAGTTCCCATTTCTATGTAAAGATGAGAAAATATCAAAGGAAAACACTGATGAGGTTCATGATTTCTAGTAATTTTAAAGAGGTGGGTACAATCCAAGGAATAATAAACCATTTACAATGTTTATTCCTCCAAATAACACAACAATTACACCCAATCCTAAAGATGACAACAATCCACCTCCCCCTAGAGGGAATGATTAGCCTTAGAATAAGGAGGAAAAAATTAGAGGATATAACATTATTAAAGATATGAAGAAGATCAATTAAAATATAAATATTCATGAGTTAACTCATATCACTAAAAGATGGAGCTATTATAGAATTTTTTTATTGGGAAGACCCCTATGGAAAGAGCCAAAACATATATAGATAAAGTAAAAGGTGTTGATTCTAATGCCATCTATAAATTTATCCAAAAGTTTCACCTTTTTTTATAACTACCATAGCATTTGGTAAAAAAATTCATAACTATTAGATGATTTTATAGCCTCAAAAACTATTATGCCTACTTTCTTATGTTAAAATTTTGGTCTAACTCTAACCTGTTTAAAGAGAAAATTTTCATAACTAGATAAATCAGTGGTATCAGTGTTTTGAGAATTTACAAATGTATGTATTCAAGTAGCATCTAAACCATGAGTCCATATGACCATTGATTTCCTCATAATAGACAAATTTGATGGCTACAAATTGTTGTTGAGTAGGAACTCATCCAGAATCCTCAATGGATATCCTTCTACAGACTTCTCTCACATTTGGCTACCATTGAGAGGCATTGAAAATCAAGTCTAGATCAACAAAGAACCAATGATGAAATATCTTATCACATAGTATAACGTCAAGAATGAAGAGGTAAAGTATGAATATCCATCCTTGGTATCTACACTTTCACTATGCAAAATCAAGTGCAAGATTTAGAGTCTAAAGATTCTAATTAGATATGGACTTTGCACCTTAATGATGGTAGATCTAGGCAAGGATTAGGCATAGGAATTAAATTTATTGATCCATACGTAAGGAGGTTTTTTATAGTATATAACTTGAAATTCCCATATAGTAAGAATAGGGTTGAGTATGAATCACTAATTTTGGGATTATAATTTGCACTCAAAAATAATGTAAAGCAGGTGCTAGTATTTGGTGATTCAAATATAGTGGTCAAATAGCAAATATAGTGGTCAAATAGGTCAAAAATTAATATTAGTGTAAACTATCTTATTTAATAAGGTGAAAACATAGTGAATGGGACCTGATTTAGAGCTTTGAAGCTTTAAACATAGTATCCATTCCAAGAGAGCAGACTCAAGCTACATATTCACTAGTTATTTTTACTACTAATTTGGAGCCTCTAAAATAATCTAGGGTAAATTTATTCTCTATTTAATTAGTGCCTTATCCATCTATTCCTAATAATATAGAAAATTTCTAAGTCATTGATCATGATAAGCATATCATTTAGTTTCTAGCAAATTTAGGGGAATTTGTGTCCCAAATCATTGGTGAAAAGGAAGTTAATCATCTCTACCAAGAGGAGTTAGACAAGGAAGGTATTCTCTAGCTCAAAGAGAATCATATTCTAGTTAGGTTGGTCTCCTTAGAAAGACCATTTGACATAGATGATCAAGCTCCTTAGTTTACACATCCTAAGTTCAATGAATTTGACTTCAAAAGGGAAAATTTAGGAGATGAACATAGTCCATGCTATGTTAAAATTAGCCTCATATGTACCCCAAAATAAATATAGTGAGTGAGGGATTAAATCACTTGATACAGAGATGTAATCATTTGGATTCATGAAGACTTGAAGGTTTATGACCCTCAGGTCATTACTCATATAATTCCTCTAAGACTATAACATAATCCATTTAGATAGAGATAAATACTAGTGAATCCAATCTTCGAGCCTCTCATTTAAAATAAAGTGGAGAATCTATTAAGTACAAGAATCATCTTCTCAATTAGACATTCTACCTAGGTGTATAATTTGGTCTTAGTTACAAATAAGAATGGTGAGATCAGATTATGTGTTCATTTTAGAAACTTTAACAAAGATTCTAAAAAGGACAATTATCCCTTACCTTCTTTGGATGAAGTGATATAGATAGTAAGTGGTTTTAAAATGATGTCCTTCTTGGATGGAGTTTTAAGTTATAATCAAGTACTAGTATAATTAGAAGATAAGATGAAGACTGTGTTTACTACAAAGTGGGGAGCTTATGTGTATAAGAGGATGCCATTTGTCTCAATAATTATAGGATCCACATTTCAACATGCCAAGGATCATGCATTCAGAGGATTGATAGGTAAGTAAATAATCATCTATATAGATGATCTTACTATGTTTTCAAAGAATAGGAATGACCATGTAGGCCACCTCCAATCAATCTTCAAGAGATGTAAAAGGTTTGTTATTTCACTAAACATTAATAAGAGTATATTTAGAGTGATAGAAGATAATATATTATGTAACATCATCACCAATGATGAGATCATCATTGATCAAAATAGGATTCAAGTAATTTCTAATATTGTACCACCAAATAATAAGAAAGAGCTCAAATAATTGTTTGGGAAGATTAACTTCATAAGGAAGTTTATCTTATGATTTATAGATATTTTTTGGCCCTTGAATGCAATTCTCATGTAGGATGCCAAAATATAATGGACAATCAAGGCATGAAAGTCTTTCCAAAAAATTAAATATGTAATATCTCAGGCCTTAGTGCTAATTATCCTATATTTTAAAAAATATTTATACTTGTACTCATTCACTTCAAAACATATAATTGTTTTTGTTTTAACATATAAAAATATGAGACTAGGCATCTAATTTCATTCATGACCACAAATATAAAATATGTATAACTTAGGTACTCCATGATTGATAAATAAATAATGTATGTTGTTAAAGAAGTGAATAAATTTTGACACTACATATTGAGGAATAAGATTATTGCCATAATGCTTGATCCTAATGTCATATCACCTTATCATATAATGAATTGGGATAGCACAGAGGTAAATTGATGGAAAATATATAAGAATTTGACATAGAAATTAAGCCTACAAATATTATTCAGGGTCAAGGCATCATTCAACTCATGATTGATCCTAATCCACATATTACTATTGAAGAGGTATGTGAAGCTTATTTATATAAGTGAGAATGATATACTAACATAATACAATATTTACTTGTAGATAATTATTCGTCAAAACTCAATAGAGAGTGAAGGAAATATTTAAGGCTAAAAAATGCTAATTATATAATCAAGAAAGGAGTCCTCTATAGAATAAACTATGAAGGCATTTATATTAGGTGTGTATCTATGGAAGAAGATAAAGAGATTCTAAAAAAATTGCATCAAAAGATAGGTAGTGTTTATCATTCTAGAAATACCATATCCCATAAGATTTTTATAATGGGTTACTACTAGCCAATAGTTTTTAGGGATTCTCATGTTCATGTGAGAACATGCCATGAATGCCAATCTTTATCTAAGAGGTAAGTACATGCATCAATGCCTTTACAACCTA
Organism: Torreya grandis; assembly: GCA_037957365.1. NCBI lineage: Eukaryota > Viridiplantae > Streptophyta > Pinopsida > Cupressales > Taxaceae > Torreya > Torreya grandis. The sequence continues at coordinate 272,563 of JARHVA010008375.1, read as the reverse complement.
TTATTTGAGGAAGACCATTTTCATAATGGGGTTTATACTTACTTGGTGTTATTAACCCAAATTCCTTATTAGACCATAAATTTGTACTCAATGCTACAAACTATTACATTAGATAAACTGAGGCCATAGCCATAAATAATTATAGAGCACAAGATGTGATTTGATTCTTGTAGGAACACATCATAACTAGATTTTTCACCCCCATTTCTATATTTTTTGATAATTATATAGATTTCATATCAACAAAATTCAATAAGTGGGAACATGATAATTAGATCAGTATCATGGTATCTTCTAACCATTACCCCCAAGGAAATGGACTAGCAAAATAAAAAAATAATAACCTAATAGATGTAATTAATAAATTAGTTGGGGATAAGCTTAGGGACTAGCATAATCTATTAAAGTATGCTCTTTGGGTAGACCAAACAAGATATAAGAAAACCCTTAAAGATTCACCTTATTTGGTGGTATATGGACACATGCCATTATTCCCAATCATGCTAAAACTACCAACTTATTAGTTCATGTAGGATTACATGGAACCAAGTGATAAATTTGTGTCTTGACTACTATACATAATATAAATGGAGGATTCAAGAATTGAAGCCTTATAGACCTTCAAAAAACACCAAGACATAGTCAAGAGGTGGTTTGATAAGAGAGAAAAAGTCAAAGCATTTAGGATCTCAAATCTAGTGATTTTTAAGGATAAAGCCCATGAAAGGAAAGTACAATGTGATAAATTTTCCCCATTATGGATAGGACCATATTATATTTGAGATATCCAAGGCAATGATGTCTTCCATCTAAAGGACTTTTAGGGTAATAAACTCACATATCTAGTCAACTAGAAGTTTTTGAATCATTACTTCATGGATGTACCATCTAAAGGTACCACTGACTGATGAAATGACATGGTAGAGGTAAGATTAGATTATATTTCTTGATTTATTAGATTGTATATCTTGATTTGTTAGGTTAGATTTATTTCTCTCTTAAATTAACTTATTGTTTTCCTAGGTTAGTTTTAATGCTTTGTAGATTAGTTATTTTTATGCTTCATATAATAATCTAAATTGTGTTTGATATGATGTAACAAAAATGAAATTCAAACCAACTAAGCCTATGTTTAAATATACTTGTAAAAAATAGGAATTTTTTTAAAAAAATCACAATTAAGGACATGTTCATAAGTTTGGTATATTTCTATGTCTAGAGTCTCTAGTATGAAGCTAGGTAATCATGTACTATTCTAGATTGCATCACAATTGCATAGTATCACTAGGTATGTGGAAGTTTCTCTCAAAGTAATTCATATGAATTTATATTGTTTTCCTATTTCATTAGATCAAGAACATTTACTACATTAAATACTTGTTAAAAGTAATAATTCTTGGTATAGATGTAGATGGTAGGGATATTCTGATAATGATTTGTTTTATAACCATACCAAATCACTGGGGTTCCAACTTTCCTCTTTCGATTCAAATAAAATAAAAAAATAACAAAAGAACCAGTGATTTCAAAATAGAAATGAAGTGAAAATAATATCTAAACAAAATCAAAATATTCACATGATGAAATAAGGTCAATGCACCGTGCATCATGATCAAGAAAATAAAGGAAGAGGAAGAAAGGGAGCCCAAGGTATCTTTGTCAAGGATATGGACACTTGGTTAGTAGTAGAATAATGCATGAGCTTCCCTTTATTTCAATGAAGCTTTAACAACAACTAGAATGAAACCTACAACTTCATCAAGCCTTTGAAAATATCATCACAAGGGGTAAATGAACTTCAATTTCAGCACACAGATCCAAGGATAAGAAGCCAAGTATGTTGTGTGAATATACTTAGGAGTCTATTTCATATTTATGATTTTAGTATTTTTCTATGGTACAAGTAATTTTTTATTTAAGATTACTAACCAATTTTTTGGGTTCTTGAATACCCATAAGTATTCCCCTTGTAAGTCACCATTTGATTATTCTTAGTATAGATGTAGATGGTAGGGATGCTCTGGTAATGATTTGTTTTATAGCCATACTAGATCACTAGGGTTCTGACTTTCCTCTTTCCATTCAAATAAAAGAAAAATAAAATAAGAAAATAACCAATTATTTTAAAAGAGAAATAAAGCAAGAATAATATCTAAAGAAAATAAAAAGGATCACATGATGAAATAAGAACAATGTACCATGCGCCATGATCAATAAAATGAAAGAAGAGGAAGAGAGGTAGCCAAAGGTATCTATGTCAAGGCTATGGATGCTTTATTGGCAATAGAGCAATGCTTTAACTTCCCTTGATTTCAATTAAGCTTTAATATAAACTATAATGAAACTTATAGCTTCATCAAGCCTTTGAAAATCTCATCACAATAAGAGTTAAATGAACTTCACTCTTAGCACACATATATCTATGGATAAGAAGGCAAGTATGTTATGTAAATCTACTTAGGAGTCTCTTTCATATTCATTATTTTAGTATTATTTTCTGGCATAGTTCTTTTTTTATTTAAGATTAATAACCAAAGTTTTGGGTTCTCGAATACTCATAAGTATTCCCCTTCTAAGTCACCATTTGATAATTTTTGGTATAGATGTAGATGGTAGGGACATTTTGGTAATGATTTATTTTGTAACCAAACTAAATCACTAGGGTTCTAACTCTCCTCTTTCCATTCAAATAAAATAAAAATAAAATATGAAAATAACCAATGATTTCAAAAGAGAAATGAATCAAAAATAATATAAAAAGGCTCACATGGTAAAATAAGATCAATGTACCATGAATCATGATCAAAAAATGAAGGAAGAGGAAGATAAGGAGACCAAGGTATCTTTGTCAAGGATATGGACACTTCATAGGTAGTAGAGTAATGCCTAATCTTCCCTTGATTTCAATGATGCTTTAACAAAAATAAGAATGAAACCTATAGCTTCATCAAGACTTTGAAAATATCATTATAATAAGTGTTAAATGAAATTCACTTTCATCACACACATACCCAAGGATAAGAAGGAAATTATGTTGTGTGAATATACTTAAAATTCTCTTTCATATTTAAGATTTTAGAATTTTTCTATGGCATAGTTAATTTTTTATTTAAGATTACTAACCAAAGTTTTGGGTTCTTGAATACTCAGAAGTATTCTCCTTGTAAGTCACCATTTGTTTACCCAACATTCCCCTTTTATTGTTGAATAAATGAGGACCCACTTTTTTTTTAGATTTTGGCCTTATTCATTGAGCCTTTCTTCTATATATTTATGCAAATTATTGAAGAGATTGATTTGTAGTCTTCATACTTAGATGAATATAGCATGGTATTACATATTTTATGGATTAAATCTATTAATACCTTTTCGATATTTTTTGAACTATGTAAGTTTCTGGAACTTAACTTAATCAGAGAAATTCATTTAGAGACTTATTCATTAGGCCTTTTATTTGGACATTTTTTTTGATAGGTTTGGTTTTTGGGTTTTTTGTTTCAAGAATTTTGTGTCTAGAAACTTCTTCAGCATTTGTTCATCATCATTTTTTGTTCTTTGGAATTTATTCATTTGGGATTTATTTAATAGTACTTTTCTCCTTTGAGACATTTATTTTGAATGGATTAGGTTTTCAGAGTTTTTGCATTGGGTATTTTATATGAAACAATTATTTCAAAATGCCTTATATATATATATATATATATATATATATATATATATATATATATATATATATATATATATATATATATATATATATATATATATATATATATATATATATATATATATATATATATATATATCATTGGGACTTTTATCCAATAGACTTTTAGGTCTACAAGGGTTTTTTGCATCAAACATTTTTTATAATAGATCATAAAGATTTATATTTGATTTAGGGTTTTTGTATATAAATTTTATCCAATGGGAATTAGGTATTCAAGGTTTTTGTTTGGGTCATGTTAAAGACTGGTCCCAACACAAAACCAAAATGCTCTATTCTAAAATGCCAAAAGCTTGTTATACTTAACCGACTAAATCTAAAACACTTCCTAATAATTTGATAACGCTATAAAGTAAATGATACATGTAATCCTTCATTTATTCCAAACTTTCACTCAAATTCTACTACTATCTTGCATGATAAAATCCCTAATTACCTACGGGAGTACTGCATGTAATACTAGCAACTAGTGAAAGTGATAATTATTCATAAATCATGTAGAACATGTAGATAAGATTGTAAACACCTCCAATTGCATGTAAGGAACAATGGCTTCTTCATCCAAACCATTAAGGGGAGAATTTCCACTCTCACCATTTTTAATTGAGGATTCTCTAATAGTTTATCAATATAATATTTGATGTCTCTTTTTGTGATAAAAAGTATGAAAATTATTCATAATTAGGGATTATTTTGACTTTGTTGAATATTTTTTTTATTTTACAATGTATCTTTTTCAAAATGATTGTTTATCAAGGATTTTATAGAAATTAAAAGATATTAATTGCATTTTACTATGGCCAAGCCTAATGTGATGCCATTCATCGACCTCTTTTGACAATTTTTCTTCATAGCCAAAGTTACGCAAGACACCTTATTGCCTCATATTGGTAACCTGATAGTTTTAAAATGTATCACGAGAGAAAATTTCCAAAGATATTTGTCATTTCCAATAACAAATTCTTATTTTTCAAGCATATGTTATGTAATAGATTCAAGATGATATAATAGAAAAGGTGTTGTCTTCATGGCTTCTTCTAAACAAAAACATCACATTCAAAAGTAATAATCCTAAGGGTCCCACTCATATTAACATGTTTAAGATGGGGGTGTAGATAGGCATGCCAATGATCAATAGACTCTATGACATGCCTCGTATCTATTTTCTCAATTTGGACTAAGTACTATTATTACACATGATACAAACTTGTGATACCACATTCATGTTGGGAAAAATTATTATTTTTCATTTTAGATAGAATGTCATCCACAAGGACAAACATCCCAATCCTATGGGCCACTTTTATATGATTTCATATATATTAGAAGTTTTTATGGGAATAAAATACAAATTCCTTGATGATCTATGGAGCCAAACAATCGATTTTATTAAAAATAGAATATGTGACCATTTCTAATTTTTACAAATTTATGCTTACACTAAGAATATGATAAGGATTGTCAAGGATGTTTATCCTTAGTTTCAAAAACTATGCATGGTTTCCCAAGGTCCATATTTGGAGTTAGTAGTGTGAAAATGTTGTCTACAAAGGGGGATTATTTTCTCTATCTAGATTATAATGTCATCATGATATATGGAAACAAGGTTCATCCCCTATGCCTCCCAAAGAACATAACTTAAAAATTGGCTAAACAATAAATTTGTTTTTGACTATGGTGGAGCATGGAGAAGAACCTAACCAGGGTGAAGAAAATCAAATTATTTGGCCACCATGTGGTCATTAGTAGAATGATATATAAAATAAGTAAACACTTCATATATGTGGGCGGAAAGAGAAAGACCTACCATTTTGACATAGTCCCAAATAGGGATTAGAATGCACATGGAAGCACTGAAAATCATATCCAAGGCCTCAACATACCTTACAAGTATGAAAATTATCCTTATGACTTCTTATTTATGAATACACAAAATGATGAGGTCTTAGAGAGATAGAATTTATAGGTTGAAGGAGGATCACTTGAGGGTGATCCAACAAGAACCTTCAATTTTTTGATGAATTTTGATGGCAGAATGAACTTTATGAAGGGCCAATCCATGTAGAAATGATAGGATTAAGGAGATCTATCATAAGGACTCCCTTTCAAACTAAAGTATATTAAAAGGGATTGAGGAGTAACTAAACCTAACCCCAGGGGAGCTAAAAGAGACCCCATAAATTAGAATTCCTTAGATGAGGAAGATCAAGTATAAGAACAACCAATTATTATTATAATTCAAGTTCCTCAACTACTTCCCAAGCACAAGATTCTACATCTACAGGGGTATCAATAGATGAATCAATTACATTAGTCTAGTAAGGGTGATTTTCATAGCCAAAGATAACCATTTTTTACCCAAAGAATCCTAAGACTCCCACAAATAGTCCTATAATATAGTAACCTCAAATGTTGCCCATCATGTCCCAACAAGTAGAGGTGGTAGATGAAAAATAATAAGATTCTAATAAGGAAAATGAGTTCAAAAAAACTGAGGATTTGAACCTTGAAGCTAACAATCGGAAAGAACCAACTATGGAGGACACCATAGGTACTTAGGTTTTTGAGACCACTTCCCTATTCTCTACTTCTATTCTTATTTTTGGTGTTGTGTCTATATCATCTATTTTGAAAAATATAAAGGTGGAAGTTCATACTTCCACCTATGATGATCCATTTTCTACTAACTCTTTCTTACATTACCCCTTACTCACCCTAAAGGTTGAGAAGCATGCTTCTATTATTTATCCATCTACCACCACCATTTATCCTTTTTACATCCCCATGTCATCCACTTCCACCATGACCACCTCTAATATTACTTCTAAACTACCATTGTTAGATCAACGAAAAGGAAGAGGGAATCCAAGAAGGTGGAAATAGCCATGGCCACCCCATATGTCCATGTCTAATCCACCAAAATCATTCTCCCTATGCCATATAACACTCCGTCACAAGAAACCATTGTTATAAGTGTAATAAATGGCAAAAGGGAAAAGACACAAATAGTCATAGTCCATTCAATCCCCTAGTTTTGAGGATTAGATTGGTCTAAGATCATTTTGCCTTATTTTCTTAAAACCAATATCAAAGTAGCCGAGAATCAAGAGATAGCTGAGGAGGCTGAAGAAGAGGTTTTTCTCACAATCTCAAAAGAGATAGATGTTAATCAATTGATAATTCTTCTATCAGCCATGGACTTAATAGCCAAGACATCACACATTCTTAGTTCAAAATCATTGAGCTCCCCTCTATTACAAATCTATTTAAAAAACCATTTGGAAGCATTCAAAGGGTCAGGAAGAGGAAGATAGAAGCTAATACAAGTAGGGAATTTATTATTGAGGAGAGGAAAGAGGTCTTATCTTTGACAAAGAGGTAGAACAAGAATTAGGTCAATCCCATTATATTAAGGATTTTAAATCTATATTTTAGGTACAAAAGGATTCCATGGTTGTAATTCATGAGGGAACAGAGATAGCTAGATAAGAATTAAAGGCTAAGCTAGAAAAATTGAAGGAATAATAGAAGATTATGCACATATCAGCTAGCATTGAGGCTAAGGTGCAAGAAGTAACCTTGAAATGTTACAATTTGGAAGCACTAGAATCTATGAGGGTTAAATTATCCCCCCATGTTACAAAAGCTCATAAATTATTTAGTTATTTTAAGGTTGATGGTAATAAATTGAAAATGTTGAATGTTTATATAGGAAATAAGGCTTATAGTCATTTGGATCTCATGACACCACTAGATGCATCCAACACACTCAACTTGGTAGTCATCATAATGAAAGAATCTCAAGAATGTTTGATAGTTGTTGGGGATTTACTTTCCAAGTACTAAGAGCATGAGGATCTAATTATTAAAATTTTAGATGAATTGAAATTATGTAAGGTTGAATATGTTATAGGGAAGTTGATTAGTAGGATTAAATTTGATCAACTCATTTAGGATGCCATTTATAATTTCAAGTAAAGTCTATAGCAGTTTCCTTTAAAGTACATAGAGGCCAAGATAAGCTTCACTAGAAATAAGTTCACTAAAGTTGAGATCTTCAAGATCAACTTATAGAAAACCAAAATAGAGGATACAAAACTCATGTGCCAAGTTAGTAGAGTACATAGACCACCTCTATTGAACTTGGAGATCATTCAACATCAACATGATGTTTCCCATAAATGATGGTAGGAGATATAAGCAAGTAAGCAACAATTCAAGTTGTTACTTCTAGTTTCACATCAACAGTAGCAATTTCCAAATTGATGACCATAGCCACTATGTCAACTAAGGTCCATGCAGCCATTCAAACATTGACACAAGCTTGAGAGGCTAAGATTTATTGAATAAACATTTTTTGGTAGCATATATATATATGTATATATATATATATATATATATATATATATATAATATATTTGTAATTTTCTTATAGGTATGAACCATTATTTTAAAGTTTCCTATTTATCTTTGTACACATGCACACATTGCATGATTTTTTATAAAGGCTAACTTAGATTGTTTAACAACTGTAAGATAAAATCTATATGGTTTTGATCATATTTAGAACTCAATTTATAACTATGACATGTAATTAATTTTACATGAACTTGGAGGATGAGGTGACCCCTTCCCCAAGCCTATTTAAATAATTGGAATCCACATTTTGGATTTATCAGTGAATTTTTAATATACACAAGTAAGGAAATTTTGGCTATCCACTCATGTGTTTTGCATATTTTATTTCTACTATTTATTTAATAATATTTTATTTAATTGGATGTATGAATAAATAATCCTTTATGTGCAACAACTATGAATGGTTTCTTTATTGTCTTGATTAATATGCTAGTCTTAGATGTGCAATAACTATTGAATGATTGGTAAATTACATTGGTTATGATAAGTTGATTGCTTCATAATTTTGAGTGTGTATAAGTGTTTTCTTTTGATATATTTTTATGTGTCTATGCAAAAACCACCTAATATACCCTTCTAATCCTAAGCCATAATCTATTGATTAAGAGTGTGTAATAGTTGTCCTAAAAGGAGTAACCTTTGATTGAGGCCTATTAGTTTCCTATATCAGTATCACGCTAGACTTCTTAGCCATATCATAATTTATGTGTGCAACAACTGTTAGAAATGGTATTAGGTTTTGAAATCACTTTTCCACTTAGAAACAAATTGGGGAAGTTATTCTTGAACACCATAGAGCCTTTCTTTTCTACCTTAGCCTTCACTCCTTTTTGAGTTTATTTTAATACCTAACCACTTTAGGTTATCAAATAACCATCCATATAACTCATATATATTTTCAATTAATTTTTAAGAGATGACCCCTTAGTCTAAAAAAACTTGTCAAAAACCTTCATTTCCTACATATTATTCCATAAACTAGTTGTTAAACTACATACCTATAGCTTGTGCCCTAGAGTGGAGTTTACCTCCATTGAGATACTAAAACATTAGAGGATACCTCATTATGATATTGGTGTGGTTAAAACCCTCATCAATACAATCATGTAAACATGATCGCATGGCCAAACACTAAACCCTTTCATAAAAATGTTCCCAAACTTGACTAGTATAAAGAAGATGAGTATTGTGAATACCATAAAATAAAAGGACATTAAACTAATAGGTGTATATACATTAAACACTATGTTTAAGAATTCATTGATATGGGAAAAATAAAAATATAAAATCAAACATATAAACCATCTAATCATAAAAAATGGGGTTATACCAAGATCCATTCCCTAATCATAAGGAAAGGGAAAGTATAAATAGGAACAACCAGAATCTAGTAATGTTAATCAGACAAGTCATCCATTTGATGCTATTATCAATATCATAAATATCATGAAAAACCATGTCAATGTTATTAATTTTCCATCATACAAATTCACCTTTACCATAAGGTGATCAAAGCTTAACCTCCCAAGTGCATCATCCTCTAATGTTGAATGTAAGTCCAACATTACTTACCATCTTGAGAAAATGACAAAAAATATTTCCATTTTAGACCATCTCAATACATAACCTATATATAAATATATTTTGTATAAAATTCTCCAAGAGTCAAATGTCCCTCAATAAATCAATCTTATAAAATTCCAAGTATTATTAAGTTCTTTGGAAACAAATAATAAAGTAATGTTTGATGATTCAGATGTCTCTCCTTTAGGATCAGACCATAATCTTCCATTATACATAGAGGTTATTATTTCTAAGCACAAAGTGAAAAGGGTTTTTATATACAATGGTTTGTAACTCAATATATGTACATTAAGACTTATAAAACATCTAGGATATCCAATAACAATTTTGGAAACAAACTATAACAACCTTGATGGGTTAGACAAAGAAATATGTTTTTTTAAAAATAAAAAATAAAAAACATAAATAGAAGTAGACTACATTCTAAGAGTCTAAAAAATATCACATATATATTTGAGTGATAATAGTAATTGCACATACATCATATATGATAGATCTCTATTGTCATGAAAATGCTTCATAAAATGAATATAGAAAGTAAAACAACAACTCAACCATGGCTAATTCAAATCTGCAATCACCAATGTCAATATACAATAATAAGTAATTATAATTCTTTATGACAATACTCAACAATAATATTTAGTCTAATACAATGTATACAATTTAGATACTTAGATCCCTAGATCATGAGCTCCCCAAACTCTCCAGTATCTATGGTAATCTCAAGTGTCATCTCAATAGTAGTACTATTGTGGGGAGGCAGAGCATCATCTGAGCACTTTTCCACACCAACCATAGACCAATGATTCCCTATACTAATCCCATCAAGGAAAGTCATGATATGGTAATTTAGATAAACTAGCAAGTACCCATGTGATGTATTATTATATACTAACATGGAGTGTATTATAAAAATTCATTTTATTGCAAGATATTACACAAACATGTGAATCACACTTACGAAATGATAATGTCTCACTAAACATACATTGGCCCAAAGTTTAAATAATAATAATATAAATGTGATCTATAGATCTATCAATTTCATACACACCACTTGATCTAACTAGATTTATCTAATATTGCAATGCCAGTAAGCTAGTGAAATTCATCTCACTCCTTAATCCATGTTAGCAATATAGATTGGTCAAATATAATTCAACCACAAGATTCAATAAATTACATCCCACTAGTCTATCAAACCTATGCATGAATATTTTATCATATTCTATCCCATACTAGATATAATGATTACAAATATATGACTTAGGTAAACATATAATTTTACTATACAATTCAAATAATATAATTGGTTTTTAGTTATCTACACCCTATGCCAACCCATATTACCATAGTCTAGTGTTCTAAGACTTAACTACCAGTTATTCCATAATCAATCATATGAAGTAGTTTTAAATACATGGAAACACAAGTGTTATACAAGTAAATATAAATAACATGATGACTCATCATTTCCAATGAACATAATTAAATACCAACATAGCATTTGATAAAATTTCTACATTTGCATGCATACATACACAAATATTAAAAACTATAAAAACACATTTTTTCCACAATAATAACCAACATATATATATAGTAAAATAGTTAAACATAGAAGTGAGTCCATAAATAATAACTACATTATGTACCATATAGGTACAACATGCATTTACACTATAGTACTCTATGATATCCCATACTATCATAGTTCACAACCACATAAATATACACAATCAGACTTATATTTTCAAGAATCAAATGATCCATGCAAAAAAAAAAAAACAAACACAACACAAAATTATGTTAACCAAGTATACCTTAAATTAAGCTACATATAATAAATTATCAATTCATATGAAACATAAAAATGCACATTGATATGTTCTCAGAGTCATATTTTCATACCTATATAAAGACCTAATGTGTATATTTCTTAGATATAGTTTATAAGCCAAGAGCACACCCCTAGAGTTATAACCTATAACAATAGCCAAATTTATGACTAATAATAATCATAATTTAATAACTTATTATAATTTCAAATCATGTATGATGGATTCCATATAACCATTATTATAAATACCCCTCAATGTTGTCTTACTATAGCCAACATGGAAAATATTTTTATAAGATTCAAGAAATTTATATCAAAAGCTGAATTTAAGTTATTGTGCTCTTCATAAATTCATATTAAGAAAATACATTTTGAGTTTCACTTCAATATAAGTTAAAATATCCTCATCATATCAAAATAACTTCTCTTAGCTTTAACTGATACCTAGATGCAAGGGTATGTTTATGTGACATTTTCACAATTATGATCATACCCTTACAGTTATATATTCTATCATTGTTTATTATTATTATCAAAATATGCTTACCTAATCACATTATACGCTCAATTATTATGTATAATACACATATCATGGTTAAAAAATGTATTTAGACTTCAAATTAGTCACACAAGTAAAGATATTTAATTATCTTACATATTCATTTATATAGGACCTGAATAAATTTTTATCCTTACTAGATATTAAAAATCATTTGTAATATATGTTTTACTAGAGGCCAAATTTTATTATTACATAAAAATATGCATGATTTTTACATCATGCAAGTTACACCATATTAATATATATTATGTTTTTAATATTTAACTACTATAATTCTTGCAAGTTTGATATATTTTTACCCTTTACATGTTGTGTTGATGCAAGAAATTGCACCCTTAGTAGGAGGCTGAGCTCCTGCCTTCTCCTTGCAACATGGAAACTCCCCTCTCACCTGTGGGACTGGTGAAGCTAGAGGGGAGAGTCTATAGATAAGGGATAGCTCCCTTTGATGCATCGTGTTTGTTCCAAGAAATGCTAACACATACATACATACATACATATATATATATATATATATATATATATATATATATATATATATAAAAGTTGGGGGGGGGATGAAAAGAGAGAAAGATGCATGAAAACAAACTACTCTAAAGAAATGCATACATACACTTCACACTTGGCAGAAGGACCAGGCTGCTAGAAACTGGCAGGGAGGCTTTCAAGAAAACACAAGAAACAAAAAATCACTGAGGCACTGTGAAATTCACACTGTAAGTAACTTCCTCTATTCTAGTCTTCCAAATGTTAGCTCTTCTCCTTTCAGCTACAGAAATGGTGCCTTGTAGACAATAGGTACATTGGTGTTCAACCTGTGAGAGCATCAAGAGACAATGACTGAACACAAACAACACTCAGTACATACTCTAAAATATCTATCCAAATGGAGGTAAAAAACTACTTTTATTTGATTTAGGTAGAAATTTTGCTAGCGCTATGCCTTAACAAAATGTGGAAGATCCTTTACAAAATGACAAGTCCACAAATATATAGGAGAAGAAAAGGAGAAGGGAATTTGGTGCTTCTTTGACCAGTTGGCCTATCACGTCCCCTCATTAGGAAGAGGAAAACACTATGGCCGATGTTATCTTTCTAGAAGAAGTCTATTGGAACCATGCTATATAATCACAAAATTTGACTTTGGCATTTGAGCATTAATGTGGAAACATAGACTGCACCTCTTTTCTACAAATGGATTAAGATTTGTCCCCTTTTGAATGCATGGGCCATACCTTTTATTGTTTGTGCCATATGGGGATTAACACGCAATAAATTTCCTTCCATTTGCCACTTAGATTGCCTCATCCTTTCTTACACCTTATCATTCTCCTATTTTGTCACCTGAGATTTTGTCCTTTTCTTATCTTCTCTCTTTTGGCTCCTTCAGCCCCTGGGGTGAACATCCTAGCAGGTCACTTCATTCTAGGCTCCCTTTCATGGTTAGCACTCTTTCATTTGAAGGCAAATAGCTGCTTTGTTTCATTAATTTTGACGTCCTTTGGGACATCACCATTCCCATCACAACGTCAGTCAAGCTTTCATTGGCTTTTCTTCAGGCACTTTTCTACCTTTGTATTTTCCTTGGCACCCTTTGGCCTTTTGAACAGTCCCTTGTATCTTGGCCGAGAGTTCCTTGCAAGGGCACTTGCCCTTCGGGGTCCTTTGGTGGGTCCCTATTTGCCTTGGACTTTTCCTCGGGTCCCCACGGACAATTTCCCTGGGTTGCTTTGACTCTGCATATTTTCTGTGGACTTTTGTCTGTAGACATTTTCCCACAGACAAAAAGTCTACAAAAATTCCACTCGGCCCCTTTGCTTTGTATTTTGACAGCACCAATTTCTTCAGACAAAAGTCTGAAGGAATTCAGGGCTTGACCATTGAACTTAGACAAAAATAGACTTACCCGATCTTTTCCTTTTGAAGCGCCTTCCCTTCGGAAGGGCACTTAAACTTTGAAGGCTACCCTTTAGCCAAGAACATACCTTTGAACCAAGCTGTTGAACCAAAATATGGTTCAATAGTTCAAGGGTTCAACCAAGCATGCTGATTTTTCTGTTGAACCAACCCTGATGACCTTCGTTGAACTTTTTCATTGAACTGGACCGGTTGAAACAAAAATGGTTCAACGGTTCAACGGTTCGACAATAATAACCATAACATATATATATATATGTGTGTGTGTGTGTGTGTGTGTGTGTGTATATACATGTATATATATATGTATATATATATATATACATGTATATATATATGTATATATATATATGTATATATATATATATATATGTATATATATATAGTAAAATAGTCAAACATAGATGTGAGTCCATACATAATAATTAAATTATGTACCATATAGGTACAACATGCATTTACACTATAGTACTCTATGATATCCCATACTATCATAGTTCACAACCACATAAATATACACAATCAAACTTATATTTTCAAGAATCAAATGATCCATGCCAAAAAAAAACAAACACAACACAAAATTATGCTAACCAAGTATACCTTAAATTAAGCTACATATAATAAATTATCAATTCATATGAAACATAAAAATGCACATTGATATGTTCTTAGAGTCATATTTTCATACCTATATAAAGACCTAATGTGTATATTTCTTAAATATAGTTTATAAGCCAAGAGCACACCCCTAGAGTTATAACCTATAACAATAGCCAAATTTATGACTAATAATAATCATAATTTTATAACTTATTATAATTTCAAATCATGTATGATGGATTCCATATAACCATTATTATCAATACCCCACAATGTTGTCTTACTATAGCCAACATGGAAAATATTTTTATAAAACTCAACAAATTTATATCAAAAGCTGAATTTAAGTTATTATGCTCTTCATAAAGTCATATTAATAAAATACATTTGAGTTTCACTTCAATATAA
>JARHVA010008375.1:242500-252500 GCA_037957365.1 Torreya grandis | reverse complement strand
ATCATGAAAGTTTTCATAATTATCCTCTTTGAAGACCTTATCCTCACCAACCTATTTCATGAAAATTTCATCCTTACACTTCATATTACATATCCATCCCCTCATATAGTGGGATCAATAAGAAATAACTCAACTTGATCATTTTAATAATGATGGATCTATATTTGAATTCTTGACAACAAGATATCAAATTCTAGAAAGTGACCTTAAGAAAGGATTAATAATTTAGTTAGAAGATTTAGCATATTTAGGGGAACATAAATTACATCATAATATCAGTTCAGTATCTACATCCAAAACAATAGAGTTTTAGGACCATTTTTATCTTATTACACCACCCCTAAATTATAAATATGAATTAACTATACTTGTCGAAGAAACTATTCTTATGAACATTGGCACAAGAGAAGATCCTAAAATTGTTAAACTTGCCATATAACTCACACAATAAGAAAGGGATGTATTTACACTTCTAATTCATAAATTCTATGATGTGTTTGCATGGTATTATGTAGATATTCTAGGAATAGATCCATAATTATTAGTTTATCACCTTGTGGTACATCCTGATGCAAAACTAATAAAGCAAGAACACTATAATATGCATCCTAAGATTGCACTACTAGTCAAATAATAACTAAATAATCAGTTGGTTGTTGGTTTCATATGTACTTTGATAATTTCAATTGTATATCAAACACTATGTTAGTATCAAATAAACAAAAATGGATTTGAGTATGCATGAATTTGTTTCATATCAATAAAGCATTCCCAAAAGATGATTTTCCATTTCCCAACATATAAATGATTTTATATTCAATTTCAGGCCATGCGACATTATCTTTGATGGATGGATTTTTAGGCTATAATTAAATAAAAATTGATGTCAAAGATCAAAACAAAACTACATTTAAAACTCCATGGGAGACATTCTATTATCAGGTGATGTATTTTGGTTTGAAAAATTTTAGAGATACATATCAACATGAAATGACTAGCATTTTGCATGACATGATTCATGACATTATGGAAGACTATTTATATGATATTATTACTAATTTTAAATCTATAGAAGAGCACCCTCACATGCTTAACCATATTTTTTAATTCATGAGAGAGTAAAACATGAGTTTGAATTCAAAGAAGCATGTATTTAGTGTGATATTGGGAAAGTTATTAGGTATTATTATTTCATAATGTGGAATTAAATTTTATCCCTCTAAATTTTTAACTATCATGTCTATGCCTCCACCTAATATTATTAAATATCTTAGAATTTTACAAGGAAAAATTCAAGAAATTAGAAGATTCATATCTCAACTTGTAGACATTTGTCACTCATTAACATTTTTGCTTAAGAAGGACATTCCTTATACATGGAATGAGAATTGTGAAAAAATATTTGACAATCTCAAACAATATCTTTCCAACCTATCATTACTAATGTAACCTATTGTTGGTAAAACTTTTTTGTTATATATTTTAGCTACTCAGTTTGTACTGGGGGCATTATTAACACAACATGATAATAGTGTAAAAGAATTCAAAATATACTACCTAAGTAGAACCTTCATATAATATGAGATCAACTAATCTTAGATAGAAAATTCCATTGTAATTTTTTTTGCTTCTTAAAAAATATGTCATTACATGCACAATAATCAAACCAACATTATTGTGAAGATAAACCCTCTTAAATATGTTTTTATCTAGAATAGCTCTAACATGAAAGATGGATAAGTGGGTTATGATTTTTGGTGAATTTGATTTAGAGTATGTTAAAAAAAAAAAATCAAAGGATAGGTTTTATTATATATACTATCAGAATCACCACTCAATGATAAAGCACCTCTTATTTTATAATTCCTAGATGAAGCAATAATGTCTATAGACGAGTCTCTAAATTGACAACTTTTCTTTGATGGTTCATTTAATAAACATGGTTTAGTGGCATGTATCTTTTTGGTCACACCTAATGGGGATTAAATTCCTAAGGATTTTTGAATTGAACTCCCTTACACCAATAACATAATAGAGTATGAAGGTCTCATAATGGGTCTCAAGATGGCAATCCAATGCAGAATCTAACATTTCCTTGTTTTTGATTTTAAGATTATCATCAATAAATTCAATAATGAATTCCTAGCATGTGATAGTAAATTTATCCCTTATAAGTGAATGGTGGATAGTTTTAAATTATCTTTTGAGTAAATATAATTTGAAAAAGTGTTGAGAATCAATAATAGATCAACAGACACTTTGATACTATTAGTTCCATACTAGATTTAATCCTAAAGCATGATAAGTTTTTGGATGAGTACTTAAGGATACCATATTATGATACATCTAATTCCAAGATGGTTTGCTAGGTGGTTGGTTCCAATTCTCCCTCATTCTCTAATATATATACATACCTTCATTATCATACCATCCCATGTAACTTATCACCTAGCCAATCCAAGTCATGTATTCAATAAAATCTCACTCCACCCTATACCACAGAGGCTATACTATAACTTTTTTACATTTTTTGAAATTCTAATAATCTACTTTGGATATTAGATAAGTCCATGAAGGAGTATATAGAGCACATTCAATTGGTATGATCCTTGAAAATAAGCTTATATTAAGAGGTTACTATTTTCCTACAATGGAATTCGATCCATGTGTCTATGTCAATAAATGTATACCCTATCAAAAACATGGGGACCTTGTCCATAGTCCATTGTAATATTTACAACCTATCACAATACCTTTCCCATTTTCCACATGATGGTTAGACCTCATCAAAACAATTCTAATTCTTCTGATGAACATTAGCATATTATAATAGAAATAGATTATTTTACCAAGTGGGACAAGACAATTCCCCTAACCTATGTCACTAGAAAGAAAATTTCCAAATTTATCCTCAACCACATTGTCTACCACTTTGGTATTCCTTCCACTCTCATTTATAATAATGGTAAATCATTTAAGAATAGATATTTTAATAACCTTTATCAAACCTATCATATCAAGCATAGGTGTTCCACTCTTTTTACCCACAAGGTAAAAGCCAAGCTGAATAAACTTACAAAAATATTTTATGCATCCTTAAAAGTGTTTTTAATGATGTGGGTAATGACATGCATACTCAATTATATCCTACCCTCTAGGCATACTTCACCGTAATCCACACACCTATAGAGGAAACCCCTTATTCCCTTGTCTATGGCGGTGAGTTTATTCTTCCCATAGAGGTATAGATTCCATCTCTCAAAATATCATTACAATAAATCATAGATGAAGAATCATATCAAACTTCATGCCTAAGTGAACTTGACCTGTTAGATGACAAATAAATCAATGCTTCAAACCATTTAAAATTTTCCCATAATCATATTTGACATATATATAATAAGTGGATCAAATCTAGGGAGTTTAAAACTAGAGATCTTTTTCTTAATGAAAACTAACAAAATGTCATTGTTGAAAGAGATAAAAAGGGAAAAATTGAACCTAATTAGTTAGGACATTATGTTTTTGTTGCCAATTATGGATTAGGAGCTTATAGATTACCTACAAAAGATGGATAAGATCTTGATGAGCTTATAAACATCATGTACCTTAAGAGATTTTATGCCTAAATTTGTTCTATATGTTGTTATTGGTATCCTATGTGTTCAAAAATAAAAATAAAAATAACTAAATAGGTCATCCAAAATTGAAAACTAGTTTAAGTGTGCTTTGTGAAAGTACATTGGTGGAAACCATGTTTATGGAACCATGTGTAACCATTATCTATGTTAACCATAGTTACTTAGGGGTATTTTAGTATAACATTAAATATTCCCATATATATCATTTGTCACTTATTTTTTGTTTATCCTATGGCATGATAAGTTAAGGTTTAATATTCCTATAGGTTGAAATATATCCTCACTCATGACTAAGGAAAATGTCTTTTATATTTCTTGTTTTAAAAAATCAAAAACATTACAAAAGTTCCCAAAAATATGATACGCATTTACCTCAGCACATCTCCCATTCTAATTATCTTCCACATCATTCACCCATTTTTGGGTGGGTAACTCATGCATCATTTTCATCTGACATCTAAATAATTCATCAGTCTCCCACTTTCTCATCACTTTTTATATTGTGAGAACTACATCTATGTTGATATCCCTAAATGGACTTTTTATAGGGTGGATCATGTAGGCTCCACTTAGAGACATGGGGTCTTTAGGGTCAGCTCAGACACCATCTTCCCCATCATCCATTTCAATTAGAATGGATTAGATTTTTGTTATGATTCCTTATCACTTATTTGGTACTTTCCCTAGATCTTAGATACAATTATAAATCTTTTAATTAGAATGTTAACTATTTGTTTGCAATTTTTTCTACCCTATCTCTTTTATTTTTTTTATTGTTTTATTGTTTATTTTGTATCCCTAATCATTAATTTGGTTGTTTATCCATTTTATATCCCTAACCATTAAGTTGGTTATTTATTCATCTTATCCCTAACCATTAAGTTGGTTATTAATCCATTTTATCCTTAACATTTCAATTGGTTATTTATTTTTTACTTTTTCCATTGTGATTATTTTACTTTAGTGTGTCCATTATTTATCTTTATAATTGCTATTTATTTTTTTATGTATCATTTTGGATTATTTTATTATTATTATTATTATTATTATTATTATTATTATTATTATTATTATTATTATTATTATTATTATTATTATTATTATTATTATTATTATCTCACTATCATTTTGTGTGTGTTTACATCATTTAGATTAATTATGTTTTCAAATATTGTTTTAATTGTTATTTTTTGTTTTTTTGAAAAGATTAATTTGTGAAATGCATAATAGTATGATTATAGTTTTCTATATCATGATGTGCTTTTATTTTACACAATTTATTCTTTCTTTATTTCATGTGCCTGAAACATCAACATTTATCATGATCATTCAATATAATTGGTGGTAATGTGTTTTATGCTATATTAAAAATTAGGTTCATCTAAACTCATTATTGTTGTAAATCTAATGCAAGGAACACAAAACAAAATTAAAGAAACTATGTCATATCCTAATCCATGCATTAATAAATTCAATCATACATCACATAATCCATAATCCATATTTTGAAATAATTAAAAACATGCTAGCATAAATCAAAATATAGGAAATATAACCAGTGCTCTATATATCCATATGTCCATAAACTATGAATAAAACTCATATAAAAACCATAAACATACCACAATGTCCATTCACATAGTATAAAGTCTCATTATATATATATATATATATATATACATATATATATATATACATATATATATATATATGTATATATATCCATATGTCCATAAACTATGAATAAAACTCATATAAAAACCATAAACATACCACAATGTCCATCCACATAGTATAAAGTCTCATTATATATATATATATATACATATATATATATATGTATATATATACATATATAGATATATATATATATATATATATATGTATATATATATATGTATGTATATATATATATATGTATATATATATATATATGTATATATATATATATATATGTATATATATATATATATGTATATATATATATATATATATATATATATGTATATATATATGTATGTATATATATATATATATGTATGTATGTGTATATATATATATATCTGTATATATATATATATATATATATATATATATATATATATATATATATATATATATATATATATATATATATATATGATATACATTAGGGAGATAAGTACAAATAATAGAGTTAGAGAGTTTGATGGGGTAGGTATAGCATGTGATGGTTTCTCCATGAGGCACACCATGATGTGAAGTTTTATTCTTGAGACTAGACACTCCTTTAAAGGGATAGTGTGATACATGATACAATGGTTTGATGATGTGTTCATCGATGTATACATATATTTGAGATGTATCCTTTTCTTTTTTCTTTTTTTTTGTGTGTATATATATATATACATACATATACACACACACACATATATACATATATACACACACACACACACATATATACACATACATATATACATATATACATACATATATATATGTATGTATATATGTATACACACACAGATATATATATATATACACATACATACATACATACATACATATACATATATATATATATATCTGTATACATATATATGTAAGTATATATATATATATATATATATATATATATATATATATACATACATATATATGTATACAGATATATATATATATATATATATATATATATATATATATATATCTGTGTGTGTGTATACATATATATATATATATGTATGTATGTATTTATGTATGTGTATATATATATGTATATATGTATATATATATGTGTGTGTGTATATGTGTGTGTGTGTGTGTATACACACATAAAAGGATACATCTAAAATATATATAAACATCAATGAACACATCATCAAACCAATGTATCATGTATCACACTATCCCTTTAAAGGAGTGTCTAGTCTCAAGAATAAAACTTCACATCATGGTGTGCCTCATGGAGAACCCATCACATGTTATACCTACCCCATCAAACTCTCTAACTCTATTATTTATAGTTATCTCCCTAATGTATATCATCTCATATAATACTCTCTTAAGGATGGTGACCTATGTGCATGTGGAACAACCTCCTCATATAAACTCTTGTAATATGTGACCTTATCCATGGCCATCGCTGCCCTATATAATGTCACAATATGTCCCTATCCTACTAATAATACCATGGCCTATGCTAACTCAGTCCTCATAATAAATCTCTCTGATCTATAGTATCTCTCTCCCATCTATTGTGTTATGTCAATGTTGAATGATATGGATTTTGAGACTCCATGTCATGAATCAAAACTATTATAGCCATACCATTTTTATCTACACCATTAATCACATTTTTAACCTATCAACCTCAGCCCATAATTATCTAATATAATTTTATATCTACAACTCTCTATAATTTTGATACCTCCCTTTATAACCCATCCATCTCTCTATCTCCAACATCGATCTCTTTACAGACTATGTCCATGAGTGTCTTTTCCTCTAAAGATATCAAAGTATGTGAAGAACCACCAACATCCCCTCTATATTTCTTAGTGTCCTTTTATTATCTCATAAATGTATCCCCTATCTATACCCATCACTATCAATAACAATTAGTGGAGTATCCCCTCCAACTCTTTGATTGATATCCAAATACATATATCCACATCTATGTCCACCCCTACTCACATAAAATATACACATCCTCCATCTACATAATCTCAACATCATACAATTGACTAATATCCATAATACATCTTCTACCTTGTGCTCATGTCTCTCTCATATCTCTTGTAACAACCCTCCTAATTTAGACTCCCAAACCTATGCCTCAGGGATGCTAACTCAAGATAGCAACTAGACTTTATATCCATGTCTACAATGGTGTATATGTTTTGGTCAATCTCAATGGCTGATTTTGGATCCACCAATATACATAACCATCCACAACTCTTACATCAATAACATTTCTCCTACATAAATATCTGGAGTTGTGAATATATGTGATTGGATATTTTTGGATCAATGGTTATCCCCTACTATGCTGACTCTCTCACTAATGATGCAAAAATGTGTGGACTAGCCAGAATATGTTACCTAACCCCAAACTATCTCATCACCCTATCTAGGTGATATCTCTCTATAATATCGTCATGTGTCCCAATAATATAGCAATGGGTTATCATATAGTCCATGTGTAAATCATCATGTTTCCACTAAAATATAATCTCTTTGTAAGGTATCTAAGAGATCTGGTCATCACCTAGCTCATCAATAGCTTTCCTATAGAAATCAATATGACCTAAATGTGGTCTACAAGTACCAAAAATCATATTCCACCCATATTCCAATGGCTCAACTATATACCATATGCTCATGTTCCCCACTAGCCTCTCTATAGTAATGTGCTACCAACAACATACCTATAGTAATGTGGATGGTCTAATCTCCCTCCCATATATATAAACTACATTATGCAAGTACCTTTATATGTATACTAATATACATGGCCCCAATGTTAATCACTCACCCATCTCCATCATATCTCCAATCACATCTAATAACCCAATCAAACATAATCTCCTACGCTTTTGAGATAGCATAATTCCACTAACAACCTCCATAAGCATAATAGCCAAATAACTCATCTCTAATTTATTAAAATAATCCACATCCACTCTACCCCTCATAATGAAAATAAATCCATCACCAAAAATTCTATATAATTTAGTCTCCTATGGACCCTTCCCCTAGTATACCCATCTCCCTCAGATCAGAATGCCCAAAATTTGATAAACATCCTCTAAATGTGACTCATCTCTCATGTTAGTAAGCAAAATATAATGGAATCACTATGCCATATCTTAACAAACGATATCAACAACACCATGTATACTTGAATCTCTATCATCTATACAATATATGATAAACCTGTAGCCTCTAAAACCCTAAACTCATAATGTTTAAAGCTAGCCATCCATGCCATCACTATAATCCTCCACTCTCATATTGTCAACATTGGTAATACCTCTTGTAAACAAAATACATTAGCATCAATTTAAATTTTCTCAACATAATATTTAAACTACCCCTATGTTATAATCAATCAAAAAATAAAAACACTATCAAATCAACATTTTCAATCAAAGTATTCATATGTCATTCTCATACCACTTGTTTATCTTTTCTTAAATCTTATTTTCCTTTTTAAAAAATTCATTTTTGCTTCTAAATTAAATATTTTTCTCTCATCCCTCTTGAAATTTATCTTCCATTAAATTTCACCTTTACTTATTCATATTCTATACTAAAAGAAATATACACCCCATTCAAAGAATTTTGTACCCCATTTTTATGATTTCATTACTATATTCTATGATTTAATGACCAATAAACTATGAAATCATTATTAATCATAATTTATACATTTAACACCACTTTTATACCCTGTTCTATGAATTCGCTTCTGACTTGGACAAATTCCTAGTTTCCTCTAATGAATTTGTAACTTTCATTGCCAAATTCATTTCAATCAAATTTAATCCCTAATAAATTACATTAAATACAAACTTTTCAAAACAAAATCTAACTCACTGGAGGCCCCTCCTCTTAGGTCTATGAAATCTCCTCACTCACTCTGCATGGTGCTCATGATGAAGAATGTGATCCATTTTTCCTCTAAAATCTTATAGAAAATCTATCCAATCAAATTTTCTTATCAAATAGATTTAAAAATAAAATTTCCACAACTGAATTTATTCACCCATTTCTTCTATTTATATTTTTACCTCATTTCAAAAAAAATCCCCCAATCTCTCCATTCTACTCCTTTTTCATCCATTTTGATTCAAATTTTAAGATACATTAAATCAACTATTTTGTATTTTTCTCAAAATCTTGCAACAATCAATCTATGTAAATTTATCATTATAATTTGAAACTATATATATATTTATCTATTTTTATATTTGAAACTTATTATCCCTAGGATATATCATTCCCATAAATGCTCAATTTACCCCTCCATCATTAGAAAACATTAAGCATGCAATCTTTGAATAATACAACATATTGTTTTTCTGATCAATACTCTAGTTTTGATTAACTAGGGGCAAATCTTTATAGAACCTAAATATTATAAGTTTGACATTAATTCTACAAATCAATTTGAATTATTTCTTGTCCAAATCACTTTATCAATTTCCTCTTTTCATTGATTTTGAGTGTTTATCCATTTAACTGCACAAACCCTCAAGGGGGCATCATCACACCCATTTTCATTAATTTGGGGCAACCTTTTCCTTCTAAATCATTGATTATTTACTTTTACTATTCTTCAAAACAATATTAATTTACAAAACTATTTCAAA
>JARHVA010008375.1:137500-235000 GCA_037957365.1 Torreya grandis | reverse complement strand
GATGATTTAGGCATGAAATACATTATGTCCATCCAATATTTTGGCCTTGAGAGGATTCCTAAGCATACTTATAAAATTCATAGGAATAATTTTCAATTCATTTTTTTGTGATGGTCTAGTTCCTAAGATCATCTTAAAGTGTTTTAAAATCTTGCAAATGGAAAGTGATCTTATCCTAAAGACTATCTACTCCTTTCACCATTATATCACCCTTTAATTATGACCCTACTAATCTTCTTATCACATTCAGTCAAAATCTTCTTATCTGGGATAAATTTTGGTATGTAGGCTAAATTTGGCCAACATCTTTAGTGACTCAGCTTGGCAGCATGCTTGCTATGCTTGATAACCACCACTAATGATGAATTTGATCCATGACTACAAGAAACATTTTGACTAAAGGAGACAAAAATTCCACCATAACAAGAAAGGAAACATAGAAAACATGGAAGCTAACTAAATAAAGAAAAATCAAACAAATTAATGTGCTAGGACAACACTTAATGGAAAATAAGATGAACTAACTATGTACATGGAACCTACCTTCCTTAATAACAATGTTTTAGATGTATCCCATTAACTAGGATAGGAAGTTCCTCATTATCCATCTTTATAAGTTAGAAATCATTGTGGGATTTATAGCTAGAGATTATGTACTAATGACTACAAAGAGAGTCAAACTTTGTATGCATTCTTGGCTTAGCTTTGTCCTCATCCCACTTAAGGACCAAATATCCTTCTTTGAAACTTCATGAAGAAGCTCCTTTCTCGAAAGATCTATTTCATTTTGCTTGATGGCTTTCTATGGCTAGCATGGACCAATGTATTATGTATTCCAACTCCATAATCTCAACATATATGATCTCTATTGTTTAATTCTCTAACAACTCAAGCTGATGCATTAGTTCTACATTAGGAAATTCAAGAAAAATAGGCATTCTTATTTCCTTACCATATACTAGCTTGTATGGAGAGTTGGTTATTGACTTTTTATAGGTGATCTTATCAACCCATAGAGATAAATTCAATTTAAAAAACCATGACCTCTAATTATATTCAATATTAATTCTTATGATCTTCAATAGGTTCTTATTAGTGGACTCAACAAGACCATTTCCTTATGGGTAGTAGTTTGATGAAGTGCTTAAACAAATCCCATGTTGAATTGTCTATTGGTTTATTTTAGACCTCATAAAGGCAATATAATTTTCATAAATAATTGCTAAAGGGACTCCAAACCTAGTAAGTAGACCTTTATATAAATATATAACATTGGTCTCATTTTCTTCCTTTAATTCCATTAATTATGTCTATCTAGTGAAGTAATACGTGGTAGTTAGTATATGTTTATGACCTGAGCTTGAAGGGGGGTTAATGATACCAATAAATTAAAATCCCCATTAGATAAAGGGTTGATATACTATAATTTTTTAGAGAGGTAAGGTTTCAAGTTTCACATTTCCTACAAACATAGCACATTGTCTACATTTCCTAACCCATTCATAACAATCACCAAATAAGCTTGGTGAATAATACCCACTTATCATGATCTTGTGCGTTGTGGTCCCTATTTAATAATGTCTTACACCATGTCCATTATTGAAATCTTCAAGTATCATTTCCTTTTGATGTTGTTCAATGAATCTTAAAAACATACCATTGAAATCTTTATTGAATAAAACACCATCAAAAAGAAGGAAAGGAATAGATTACAATATAAAATATCTTATTTTTGAGGGAGTTATGTGAGAGGTATAAATACCATCTTGGAGATATCTCACCAAATTATGATACCAGATAGAATGTGAGGTATGATCAACGATAACCTCTTCATAAATTGACACCATAACCACCTCTTTGGCTTCATGTAAGTCCTAGGCTAGATTCTCACAAAGTCATTTGCCTCTAATTAGCTTTATTTCTTTGATCTCCATATCATACTCCGTAACCTTTATTATCCAACCAAATATTTTATAAATTATGTCCTTGTTCAAGAAAAAATCCTTAAAACTTTTATGTACAACCATTAGGTGGATCTTATTGTTAGACAACAAATATCTAGATTTATTAAGAGATATTATGAATGAAAGTATACGATTTTCTATTAGAAATATTGTCATTGGTGTCAAAGGTATAGCATTATTGGTGATAAAGGCCCATTGAATTTAATGATGTTTTTAATAGTTATATCTTGGCTAATGTGTGTTAATATTTAATTAATATTAATGAATATATTTTTGGTTGCATATAAGACAAAAGAAGGGCCCATGGAGAAGTCAAAGAGTCATGAGGTAAAGATAAAAGAAGAATGGGACACATTTTCCCATGAAGAGTCATCTTAGGGAATTCCAAGAGTCACCAAGTGAAGACAAAAGAGGAAGGATGCAATTTCTCATGAAGGGACACTTTGAGGAATATGAAAAATCACCAAGATAAGGATAAAAGAGGAAAGGACACTTTTTCTTATGAAGGGTCAGCACATGACTTTTCAAATGCAAGGATATGAAGGGTCATGAAAGTTTGGTGCCATTTTCCATGAGGATTGAAGGGTCACAAAGGGGAAAGGCCAAAGGTCATTTGGAAAGATATAAATAAAGACTTGAGAAGCCATTTGTAATGTGTGAGAGAGAGTATGATTTGTATTGGTTATATATATATATATATATATATATATATATATCTTATAATAGAAAAGGAGAGAGAGGAAAGAGACATTGTAATAAACTATCATTTGTTGAGATAACAACATTGAGAGATAGTTGTGTGGTATACACAAAAGGGGTTGGTGCTCCTATGGGTTGGTGATCATGAATAGTTTTTGTGTTGGTGCTCAGCAAAGGGGTTGGTGCTCCTATGGGTTAGTGCTCATGAATTATTGTTATGTTGGTGCCCAGAAAAGGGGTTAGTAATCTTATGGGTTAGTGCTCATGAATTATTATTATGTTGGTGCTCAGCAAAGGGGTTGGTGTTCTTGTGGGTTGGTGCTCATGAATAGTTATTGTGTTCATGCTTAGCAAAGGGGTTAGTGATCTTAAAGTTTTGTGCTTGAAAATATTGTGTTTTGAGTTGGTGCTCATTCATATACATTATATTGTTCTCTATGGTTTTTACCACATTAGGTTTCCATGTTAAATCTGGTGTGTCTCTCTATCTTGTGTGGTGTTTATTATTTCAATTTTATTACATATCTTGAATGTATGTTAAAGTGGAATTTGATTAAAGGAAAGTTTATAAGATTTATGATATACTGATTCACCCCTGCTCTCAGTATATCCCATGCTTAACAATTGGTATTAGAGCAGGTTCTTTTTGAAAAAGTTTTATAGCTTGAAGATAGATCAAGAAATCATGATTGCCGGATCACATGATAGATTTTATATAAATAAGGAACATTTGTTTGATGTGATGAATTATGCTTTTTGAAGCATAAAAATGAAGACTTATTTGATGGCCCTTGGATTTTACATATGGCAAGTAGTGGTGGAGGAATATGAAGAGCCACAGGCACTTGTAATTACTCCAGTAGAAAACAAGGCAAGTGAATGTTATGCTAAAGCTTTAAATGTTATTTTATGTGGTTTATGTGAATTTGAATTTGTTAAAGTTATGCAATGTAAATTTGCTCATGAAACTTTGGTAAAACTTGAGGATATTTACAAAGGTGATGGAAAGGTTTAGAAAGCTAAGCTTCAGACTTTTAGAAGATAGTTTGAAAGTTTGAAGATGGAAGAAGAAGAAGATATATCAAATTATCTCTTATGAGTTGATCAAATAGTAAATCATAGTCTAGGTCTTGGAGAAAAGTAGAAGAGTCAACGGTAGTACAAAAGGTTTTAAGATCTCTACCAATGAGATATAATGCAAAGGTTTTAGCAATCGAGGAGATGAAGAATATATCCATGCTAAAGATGGACGAGCTTCATGGTATACTCATGACATATGAGATGCAGACTGAACAAGATAAACCCTCAAAGAGAGAAGTAGATTTCAAGACATCAAAGAAAGAGAAAGCTAAGATTCAAGAATCAAGTGATAGTTCTAGTGATGATGAAGATGACAATGGAGTTATTTTTATTTGCAAGCCGAAAAGGGGAATAGGTAAATATTAAGAAAAATTACCTTTTAAGTGTTTTCATTATGGAAAAATTGTAATTTTTTTAGCTAAATGCCAATATAAGGGTAATAATGATAATGAAGAAGGAAAGTATACATACAAGAATAATTTCAAAGCTAAATTCAATAAGGGATTTGAGAAGAAGATCTTGTATACTATATATCCTAGCTCAACTGAAGATCATGGAGTCATTGATTAGGAATAAGAAGAAATTTTATTCATGGCCATATATGAAGATGCCTCTATAATAAAAATTGGAGATGATCAAGAAGAAGAAGAGGCTGAAGCTGAAGTGAATCTAGAAGGAGAACTCATTTGTGCCTTAGAAGAGTTAGAAGCTGTTGAGAAGAAGAATCGAAGATTGAAGTGCTAGATCAAGAAAAATGAAAAAGAGTCAAAGGAAATAATTGATGATCTAACATCACACATTGACGAAGCTTAAAGGAATGAAAAATATCTAACAACATAGTTGCAAAAATCAAGAAAAGAATGTGAAAGGTATGTTATTGAAATTGTCTTTTTAAAAGAACATATTGAGATAGTAGTTAATGATAAAGTAGTTAGTGATTCAAAATTTGAGGATAGCACTAACATGCTAAATAATATATTAGAAAGCCAAAAGGAAAATTTAGATAAGATAGGTATCAGATTTGAAAATAAAAAGAGCTATGCTAAATCTCTTACAAAAGAGGAAACAAAAGGGAAGAAGTGAAGAATACAAAGGACATTTCAAACAAAGAATGTTGGAGGGAAAAAATATACAAAAGTTAATCAGGTCAAACATACATAGATAGGTCTTATTTTTATGGTTACTATTTTTATTGTAATGGATATGGTCATAAGAAATTAGAATGTTGAAAAAGAGCTAATAGTTTTAGAAATAAGGAGAAGGAAAGTCATGTAGAGTCAAGTAGAAGCTACATCTCATTTTCTCCTCTATCAAACTTTGGTGAGTAGGCCATAATATGTTACAAATGTAATAACTTCAAACACATAGCTTGGTACTATAGAAGCATGTTCGAGTAAGTCAAGATGGAATAGAGTTTCAAGGCTTCATTCATCAAGAAGAAGGTTCAAACATGTTCATGGTAGAAGAAACAACATGAAGATTCTATGTTGGTTTAGATAGATTTGCATGCAATAAATGAAGATCAGCCATGGTTCATTGATAGCGGATGTTTGAGGCATATGACAAGAGAAAAGATTAAGTTCATAAATCTAAAGAGGATGAATGTTGGCACAGTGAAATTTGGAGATAAAACCACTACTAAGATAGTTGGAAAAGGTACTTTGAGTTTGGATAACGGTAGAACCAAGACTAAGAATGTTTTGTATGTAAAAGGTCTTAAGCATAATCTATTGAGTGTAAGTCAAATGTGTGATCAAGGATACACATTAAAATTTTATGTAGAAGGTCATGAGATTAGAATAAAATATTAAAATTAGTTGATTATAGATGCTCAAAGGATAGGAAACAATTTATATGTATTATCATATATCTTCTCAAAGGCATGATCAAAGGACACATTCAAAGATCTACAAAAGGAGTTGGGAGTAATTTCTATTACTTCCTGCCATTGAGGTTTAGCATTAGTTGACGGGAAGCTAAGTGTTAGCTCCAAGAAAGCCTTTTGACATTGATGTTAAAGGGGGAGAATAATAATTATAGGTAGAGGTGTAGAAATAGGTAGAGGGAATAGGTACATGTTGCTACAGTAAGGGGGAGTTACTGTATGTTTTTTAGGTGATAGTATGTATAGGTTTTAGGATGTGATAATTTTAGGATTGAGGTTTCCATCAATTACAAAGGGGGAGATTGTTGTAAATATTGTCATTGATGTCAAAGGTCTAACATTATTGGTGATAAAGGCCCCATTACATTTAATGATGCTTGTAATAGTTATATCTTGGCTAATGTGTGTTAATATTTATTTAATATTAATGAATATATTTTTGGTTGCATATAAGATAAAATAAGTGCCCATGGAGAAGTCAAAGAGTCATGGAGTAAAGACAAAAGAAGAATGGGATTCATTTTCCCATGAAGAGTCATCTTGGGGGATTCCAAGAGTCACCAAGTGAAGACAAAAGAGGAAGGCCACAAGTTCTCATGAAGGGACACTTTGAGGAATATGAAAAGTCACCAAGATAAGGAAAAAAGAGGAAAGGATGCTTTTTTCATGAAGGTTCACCACATGACTTTTCAAATGCAAGGATATAAAGGGTCATGTAAATTTGGTGTCATTTTCCATGAGGATTGAAGGGTCACAAAGGGGGAAGGCCAAAGTTCATTTTGAAAGATATAAATAAAGACTTGAGAAGCCATTTGTAATGTGTGAGAGAGAGTATGATTTGTATTTGTTATAAATATCTTATAAGGGAAAAGGAGAGAGAGGAAAGAGATATTATAATGAATTATCATTTGTTGAGATAACAACATTGAAGGATACTTGTGTGGTATACACAAAAGGGGTTGGTGCTCCTGTGGGTTGGTGATCATGAATAGTTTTTGTGTTGGTGCTCAGCAAAGGGGTTGGTGCTCTTATGGGTTAGTGCTCATGAATTATTGTTATGTTGGTGCTCAGTAAAGGGGTTAGTACTCTTATGGGTTAGTGCTCATGAATTATTATTGTGTTGGTGCTCAGTAAAGGGGTTGGTGCTCTTGTGGGTTGGTGCTCATGAATAGTTATTATGTTCATGCTTAGCAAAGGGGTTGGTGCTCTTGAAATTTTGTGATTGAGAATATTGTGTTTTGAGTTGGTGCTCATTCATATACTTTAGATTTTTCTCTATGGTTTTTATGACATTAGGTTTCCATGTTAAATCTGGCGTCTCTCTCTATCTTGTGTGGTGTTTATTATTTTAATTTTATTACATATCTTGAATGTATGTTAAATTGGAATTTGATTAAATGAAATTTTATAAGATTTATTATATAATAATTCACCCCACCCTCTCAGTATATCCCATGCTTAACAATTGGTATCAGAGCAGGTTCCTTTTGAAAAAGTTTTACAGCTTGAAGATAGATCAGGAAATCATGATGGCTAGATCACATGATGGATTTTCTATAAATAAGGAACCTTTGTTTGATGTGATGAATTATGCTTTTTGAAGCATAGAAATGAAGACTTATTTGATGGTGCTTGGATTTTACATATGGCAAGTAGTGGTGGAAGAATATGAAGAGCCACAGACACTTGTAATTATTCCAGTAGAAAACAAGGCAAGTGAATGTAATGCTAAGGCTTTAAATGTTATTTTATGTGGTTTATGTGAATTTGAATTTGTTAAAGTTATGCAATGTAAATCTGGTCATGAAACTTTGGTAAAACTTGAGGATATTTACAAAGGTGATGGGAAGGTTTAGCAAGCTAAGCTTCAAACTTTTAGAAGATAGTTTGAAAGTTTGAAGATGGAAGAAGAAGAAGATATATCAAATTATCTCTTATGAATTGATCAAATAGTAAATTAGATTCAAGGTCTTGGAGAAAATTAGAAGATTCAACGGTGGTACAAAAGGTTTTAAGATCTCTACCAATGAGATATAATGCAAAGGTCTCAGCAATCGAGGAGATGAAGAATATATCCAAGATAAAGATGGATGAGCTTCATGGTATACTCATGACATATGAGATGTGGACTAAACAAGATAAACCCTCAAAGAGAGAAGTAGATTTCAAGACATCAAATAAAGAGAAAGCTAAGATTCAAGAATCAAGTGATAGTTCTAGTGATGATGAAGATGATAATGGAGCTCTTTTTATTTTCAAGCCGAAAAGGGGAATAGGTAAATATTAAGGAAAATTAACGTTTAAGTGTTTTAATTATGGAAAGATTAGACATTTTTTAGCTAAATGCCAAAATAAGGGTAATGATGATAATGAAGAAGGAAAGTATACATACAAGAAGAATTTAAAAGCTAAATTCAAGAAGGGATTTGAGAAGAAGAGCTTGTATACTATATATCCTAGCTTAGCCGAAGATCATGGAGTCACTGATTTAGAATAAGAAGAGATTTTATTCATGGCCATATATGAAGATGCCTCTATAAGAAAAATTGGAGATGATCAAGAAGAAGAAGAGGTTGAAGCCGAAGTGAATCTAAAAGGAGAACTCATTTGTGCCTTAGAAGAGTTAGAAGTTGTTGAGAAGAAGAATCAAAGATTGAAGTGCTAGATCAAGAAAAATGAAAAGGAGTCAAAGGAAATAATTGATGATCTAAAATCACACATTGAAGAAGCTAAAAGGAATGAAAAATATCTAACAGCATAGTTGTAAAAATTAATAAAAGAATGTGAAAGGTATGTTATTGAAATTGCCTTTTTAAAAGAAGATATTGAGAAAGTAGTTAATGATAAAGTAGTTAGTGATTCAAAATTTGAGGATAGCACTAACATGCTGAATAAGATATTAGAATGCCAAAAGGAAAATTTAGATAAGACAGGTATTAGATTTAAAAAGAGAAAGAGCTATGTTGAAGCTCTTACAAAATAGGAAACAAAAAGGAAAGAAGTGAAGAATACAGAGGACATTTCAAACAAAGAAGTTTGGAGGGAACAAACATACAAAATTTAATCAGGTCTGAAATACACAGATAGGTCTCATTTTTATGGTTAATATTTTTATTATAATGGATATGGTCATAATAAATTAGAATGTTGAAAAAGAGCTAATAGTTTTAGAAATAAGGAGAAGGAAAGTCATGTAGAGTCAAGCATAAGCTACATCTCTTTTTCTCCTCTATCAATCTTTAGTGAAGAGGCCATAATATGTTACAAATGTAATAACTTCAAACACATAACCTGGTACTGTAGAAGCATGTTTGAGTAAGTCAATATGGAATAGAGTTTCAAGGCTTCATTCATCAAGAATAAGGTTCAGACATGTTCATGGTAGAAGAAATAACATGAAGATTCTATGTTGGTTTAGATAGATTTGCATGTAAGAAATGAAGATCAGCCATGGTTCATTGATAGCGGATGTTTGAGGCATATGACAAGAGAAAAGATTAAGTTCATAACTCTAAAGAGGATGAATGGTGGCATAGTGAAATTTGGAGATAAAACGACTACCAAGATAATTGCTAAAGGTACTTTGAGTTTGGATAATGGTAGAACCAAGACTAAGAATGTTTTGTATGTAAAAGGTCTTAAGCATAATCTATTGAGTGTAAGTCAAATATGTGATCAATGATACACATTAAATTTTTATGTAGAAGGTCATGAGATAAGAATAAAAAATTCAAATGAGTTGATTATAGATGCTCAAAGGATAGGCAACAATTTATATGTATTATCATATATCTTCTCAAAGGCATGATCAAAGGACACAATCAAAGATCTACAAGAGGATTTGGGAGTAATTTATATTACTTCCTACCATTGAGGTTCAGCATTAGTTGAGGGGGAGCTAAGTTTTAGCTCCAAGAAGGCCCTTTTAAATTGATGTCAAAGGGGGAGAATAATAGTTATAGGTAGAGGTGCAGAAATAGGTAAAGGGAATAGGTACATGTTGCTACAGTAAGGGGGAGTTACTATATGTTTTTTAGGTGATAGTATGTATAGGTTTCAGGATGTGATAATTTTATGATGGAGGTTTCCATCAATGAGAAAGGGGGAGATTGTTGGAAATATTGTCATTGATGTCAAAGGTCTAACATTATAGGTGATAAAGGCCCCAATGCATTTAATGATGCTTGTAATAGTTATATCTTGGTGAATGTGTGTTAGTATTTATTTAATATTAATGAATATATTTTTGGGTTCATATAAGATAAAAGAAGGGCCCATGGAGAGGTCAAAGAGTCATGGGGTAAAGACAAAAGAAGAATGGGATGCATTTTCCCATGAAGAGTCATCTTGGGGGATTCCAAGAGTCACCAAGTGAAGACAAATGAGGAGGGGCACAAGTTCTCATGAAGGGACACTTTGAGGAATATGAAAAGTCACCAAGATAATGACAAAAGAGGAAAGGATGTTTTTATCATGAAGGTTCACCACATGACTTTTCATATGCAAGGATACAAAGGGTCATGCAAGTTTGGTGCCATTTTCCATGAGGATTTAAGGGTCACAAAGGGGGAAGGCCAAAGGTCATTTGGAAAGCTATAAATAAAGGATTGAGAATCCATTTTAAATTTGTGAGAGATGGTATGATTTTTATTTGTTATATCTAGCTTAGAAGAGCAAAGGAGATGGAGGAAATAGATATTGTAATGAACTATCATCTATTGAGATAGCAACATTGAGAGATAATTGTGTGGTATAGACAAAAGGGGTTGGTGTTCTTCTAGGTTGGTGATCATGAATACTTTCTATGTTGGTGCTTAGCAAAGGGGTTGGTGCTCCTATGTGTTGGTGCTCACAAATTATTGCTATGTTGGTGCTCAATAAAGGGGTTGGTTCTCTTGTGGGTTGGTGCTCATGAATTGTTGCTATTTTGGTGCTCAACAAAGAGGTTGGTGTTCTTATGGGTTGGTGCTCATGAATAGTTGATGTGTTGGTGCTCAACAAAGGGGTTGGTGCTCCTACAAGTTGTTGCTTGAAAATATTATGTTTTGAGTTGGTGATCATTCATATACTTGAGATTTTTCTCCATGGTTTTTCCCACATTGGGTTTCCATGTTGAATCTAGTGTCTCTCTCTATCTTGTGTGGTGTTTATTATTTCAATTTTATTGCATCTATTAAATTTATGTTAAAATGGAATTTGATTAAGGGAAAGTTTACAAGATTTATGATATAATAATTCACCCCCAACCTCTCAGTATATCCCATGCTTAACAATTTCAACAAAAGACTACCTTGTTTCATATTATTCTAATCCTTGACTGAACAAGGTTATTATTTGCTATAAGGCCTCATGGCTTTCCTACATAATAATTCTTGAAATGGTGTCAATGTTAGCATAGGTGTATATAATGATGTCCTTTGACATAGAAGAACTAACCATGGATTTATTCATTTTCTCAAAACTTCTTACTCCTTCCTTAGACCAACTGAAGCTTTAATTCTTCTTTAGCATGCCTATAAGTGGCTTAGCTCAAGTGGAAAAATGTGAGATGTATCACTTGATAAAATTAATCTCCCGTAAGAAACTTTTCAAATATATTTTGTGCTTGGGCAAGGAAAGTGCAATAATTGAATCTACTCTTTTAGGATCTATGCTTAAACCATGCTTTGAAATTATATGTCTAAGGAAATTACCTTTATAAACAAAGAAGACACACTTTTGGGGATTTAGGGGTACCCTAAAGTGTCTACACATTTCAAACACTTACTCAAGGTAAACTATTTGATCACTAACATTATTTGAAAAATCTATTATATCATCCAAATAAACCCACACAAATTTGTTAATAAGGCCTTATAATGCCATATCCATGGCTCTTTGAAAATTTACTCCAACATTAGATGAACCAAAGGGAATATTTCTATATATAAAAGTCCCCCACTTTGTGGTGAAGGCTACCTTTAATTGATCTTCTTCCTTGACCAAAATATGATTGTAACCACTATAGCCATCCAAATAGGAGAACCTTTCTAAACATATAACAAAATTTAAAATTTGTTCCATAGATGGAAATGGGTAGTCGTCTATAAGGGAAAACTTATTTAGATCATAGAAGTCAACACACAACCTAATTTAACAATTCTTTTTCTATACTGGAACAAGGTTTGCCACCCATGTTGAGTGTTTGATTATAAATATAATATCTTACTCAATGAGCTTATGAAGCTCATATATCATCAAAGGCTCAATCATAGGATTAATATGCCTTTATCTTTCTCTAACTAGCTTGGTTTTATATTCCATCTCAATGGTGTGTTGATCTAGAGTTGGGTCAAATCCCTTGAGATCCCTATATTTTCATGTAAATACATCATTAAAACTTACATATAACTCAATGAAAGATTATTTTTCTAAATAAGTGCATACTTTTACTAACTTTAAGTTCTTACCAAATGCAACTTCCACATTAGCATAGTGTTCTTCTGCTGTTGAAAAAGATGAATTTTCTCTCTTTGTCTCATCATCACCAATGAATATGTTTTCAATTATGACCAAACCGTTGGGTAACTTATTTATTTTTAGTTTCATAATCTGATCACCATACCGTTGCAAGTATTTTGATTGATTTTTTAGGAAAACTCAGCCTGTTTTTGAAATAATCTAACAATTTGATTATCATATTATCATTGTTATCTAGGATAAAAGGCATTAAAATCACCTTAATATATGACTATACTTTTTAATTTCTTACATCATTTTGGATACTAAATTTTACCCCAATGGCAGCCAACTTATCTACATGTTTATTCTCATCTCTTTGTATTTCTTGAATGTTAAAGGCCTAAAACTCTTCAAGTAAGTCCCATACCATATGCTTGTAAAATTTAATAAATGAGTTTTTTCATACATTAATACCTCTCACTTGGTGAACTACAAGTTCACTATCACCAGATAATTTTAAGGCATTGACTTTTATCTTTCTAGCCCATTGCAAACCATAAACTAGTTCCTCATATTCTACAACCTTGTTTAAAAAACCAAATTGGAACCTAATAGATGAAAATTACATTTGATTTTATATATAAATAAACATCATTACAGCCTTATTACCATTATTATTACTTGATCCATCAAAGTATAATTTTCATAGACCATCACTAGACTCATCATCCTTTATCAAGGTTGGAATTGGTGCATATTTCTCTTGTAAGCAATAAATGCCAAGTCCTTCTTCCTAAATTAGATTATAAATATCATATTAAAATTATATATAGGACCAATCATCAGGTAAAAAATCTAAAATACCATATAAAGTTGATTTAGATTCCTTTACACTATTTTTTATCACCTTATCTGAGATGAGGCAATTGGTGTTCAAAACACTTAGCATATATGGTTTCAAATGAAAAAGTGAAATGGATTCATAATTAATGGTTAATTTTTTACCATACCTAGTAATAAACATAAAATATATCCAATTATTTTATAATTATCCCCTAATCTTTGAGGTAAAGTCCCTAGACATACACATGGCAAATTAGGGAGGCAACTCCACCATAACTATGTCCTACTGAATGGTAACATTTGGACAAGCATGCAATGTCAAATTAAGATATTTAATGATTCATATTATATTTTTTGGTAACCCATCTTGTTTAAATACTCTTTTATCATTTGGTTCATAGACAAGATCAAGCTTGTCTGCAATTTGCTTAGGCATGACAGGGGCACTGGCTCCACTATCCACTATACGATAGTGAACTAAAGAGTCACCAAATATCAAAGAGAGGTTCTAATGGAGGAGTATTAATTGAATTTTCCTCATATTTTCCCCCTTTTTTCAATTTTGTGTACTTGATTTACATGATGCTTCATTGTATAGTCTAAATTAATTAGGACAAATCCTTGTTTCTCAACTAGTTCTAGAGACAATTTAAGAGCTAAAATCTCTTGTATGAGCATATATTTTTATCCTAAAATATAAAAGGAATACCAAATTATAATTATGATATTATATTTATTCATCTAATCTATTCTACTAAATAAATCTTCACTAACTTTTGGCTATACCTTTTAAACTAGTGGCTATTCATAGACTACAGGTGTTTGAGGGACCTTCCCAGCCTCTACATTCCAATTATTTTATGTTGTATGGGTAGTGATTTGATCTTTGGTAATCTTGGAAACAACATTAGGAACACTTGAAGCATTAGTCACATCTTGAGCCTCATCAATGGCTCTTCTTTTATCTTTAGTTACATCTGCAAATTGAAGACTTAAATTTCTAGTCTCACCACCATGATGAAAAGTAACATAATCATCCATTTACTAGTTTACATTAATGGAATCAGGCTACCATTAAACTTTTTGAGCCACTCCTTGGGGTACCAAACTTTTATATTAATATTGACCTCCTAGAAGAGAAAACTCATAGTGTGTCATTTTTGGCATAGTAATGTTCTATGATACCAAAGCGTAGTTCTAAACATCTAAAAAATTGGAAAGCTACGAAATTGAGTCATGCATCAAATTATTTTGAGGTGGTGTGGGAATAATAGATTTTGAAATTTAAGGTACATTAAGATCAAGGGCTATATATGGTTTTGTTAAAAATATGTCTCATTATGCCTCATAGGGAGGTCTATTTTATTTGAATCCTAGAAAATGAGGCCTTTGATCTTTGAAGGGATAATATGTAGTTTAATTTTTTTATTGATAGGGTATATTAGTATGATATTATTACCTCTTGAGTTATACTATTTCATTTCTTATAGATTAAATCAAACCTTTCATATAACCAAGCTCATTAGCTTAGTTAGAAGGGCTGCAACTTGAGCTTGAGGAGGTGAAATAAGGTCTAATGATGGAAACTAAGGGACTTGAGGGGGTGGAATATATTTAAACCTAGGGAATATAGGAACTAGAGGCCTTGAATAAATCTTACCAACTTATATCAAACTATTTTATTTTCTTAATGCAATATCATAAGCATTTGGTAAGGTATTTCCACCCATTGACTATATAATCACACTAATATCAAAGTTAATGATCTTAAATAATATAATAAGGAATACTTAGGGGATGGTCTAATCACTAAAAGAACCCTAGTACATGTCTTTTATAATATGAGGTTGAAATCATACATGAACTCATGAGGATCTCTCTTTATGTCATTTATTTGTTAAAATAAAGATAGGTGATCATACTTGTCTTCAAATTTCCTAATTAAGGTTGAAAATAACTCATACCATGTAGCTATGGAATTTAATGGGATATTTATATACCATTGTAGATCTTTTCCTTTAAGAGAAACAATAATTAGTCTAATGTTCACATTATCATGAATGACATTATGCACTAAATAAAGGTTGGCAACATCTTGGATGTGCTTGATAGCAATTTTTGATATTATCTATAAAATAATGGGATGATTTTAAGAGAATACATATAAATATCATTACACTAGGCTAAGTTCAATGGACTACTTCTATTGAATGGAATAAATAATTGATTTTTTATAGCCATTTGAGTAGTGGGGATTGTATTGCTTAAGATAATAAGATGACTAGGAGATGAATATTTATTTTTGGGACAAGGTATTTTCCTCTCAAATGTTTCTCTATTATATTAAAATGAAGGTAGCTTAATGAATTCAAGGGGAATACCTTTACTAGCTGACCTTGTAGTAACCTTTGGCATGAGAAATTGTCAAAATGATGCTATGAGCTCTACAATTTTAAAGATCTCTAGCCCCTAATGATGATGGATTTAATTTTATACTATATATGAGTCATATTATCTCTAAATTTCAGATATTTTGAGGATAATGGGTCTCACCAAGTGTGCTAGAACTATTGGCATCCTAGGTTGCACCCTAGTTAAGAAGGGGAGTGTTTTGGTCCTCCTACTCAAACCTAGTCTAACATAATACTGACCCTAGGTTATGGGTAACCTAAACTTGGATAGGACATCTAGAGAAGGGCATATTAATTTTTGATACATCACCTAACTAGATGTAAGCTAACTCTTGCTTGGAAAAGGGAGAGAAATTGACAATAATTTATAAAATCATATATAAAGGATGTGATGCATCAAATGTTTTGATCCTTACACTTTCACAAGACACATTAAATATTTTATAATATCACTTCACTCAATATTTTAAAAAATCTCACATAGGTATTTTACAATAAGGCATTGGCTAGCTATCAGCTTGGCATTGGAGGGAAGTTGTCCACTTTGACATTGACCAACAGACTATATATGCACTTAGAATGACCTATGAGAAATAATAAAACACTAAATTAAGGTGAGAAACTCAAACAAAAGAAAATAAAAAATAGATTCACTTATCCACATCAATTAATTCATAAGACAAACTTCAACTCATCTTACAAAATAGAGGAATTTAGTCTTTTAATGCATCAAAAAGGTGTTACAGAACAAATCTTGGTAGAGTATTGTCATGCCAAAGACAGGGATCTTTTTCAAGTCTTATAAGTTTTTATTTATAGTATAATGGGATGAGAGAGATTGGGATCATGTATAGAATGATGGAGAAGGGATCATAACGGCTAAAAATTTTCATCATTTTAGCGTTGATTCAGTTAGAAAAGATTACAATGCCTAAGACTACTTCTAGAAAGTTGTCAAGATAATTGTATTAGTCCTTTTCAATCCATTTATATCTTAAATTGATGTTCCTTATGGTTATAATGGAATTTTGAAGTCATTTGAAAGTATAATTCTAGCATTGAATCATTTACAATAGCTAGATCAATCTATTATGATCCTATTCTGACATTGATTACTCCTTATTAGTTCATTTTGGAATGTAAAAAGGGCACAATAAGGTTCAGGACCACCTTTCTAATGGCTTATCCATGATTCTAGTT
Source organism: Torreya grandis (assembly GCA_037957365.1). NCBI lineage: Eukaryota > Viridiplantae > Streptophyta > Pinopsida > Cupressales > Taxaceae > Torreya > Torreya grandis. The sequence goes on along the minus strand of JARHVA010008375.1, from coordinate 218,477 downwards.
TTGGTGATGACCCTTTTAAATAGATGTGTCTTCCCCCATGGCATCCCTTTCCAATATTTTATTTGGTTCAACCTTGACTGTATTTGGCTTTGACTTTTGATATTGGCCCTTGATCTTGATTTGGGTTTCTAAGAATGTACCACCAAGTAGATCCTCATTCATTCTTAGGATCCTACAAACCTTTTAACCCTATGCTTACCATTGATATTATTTTTCATTTCTTAAACATTCTCCATTGATATTTTACTAGTTTAACATGCCTAAGACATTTGGTAGCTTCTCATTAGCCTTCGAGATCTACTAACTCTTTGACATCTCATTTACTGTTAATCTACTTTGGTATAATTAAATGTGTAGTATTGATCATCTTGGGCCCATTGGTATTGTCAATTGACATGTACTATTAAATCTCTATCTAGGCACCTAAGATCTTGTCACTTATCAACCATGCATTCATATAAACCTTTTGACTTGATACTCACTATTGATCTTTGATACATGATTGATTAAACAATATTTGATCTTTGAGACCCATTAACACTATCTTTACCCATGCACCATTGGATCTTTATGGTATGATTAAATATGAACCATTAATCTTGGACAATTTGAATTCAAATAGATATTTTATGAGGCTTAAACTTGACGTTCATGCAACCATTTCACTCTAAAAGTCTAACATTAAAGGATTATATCTTGAGATAGGAAGCTTATCAAGACATGAAATTTGAAAAGAATTATCTAAGCATGAAATACATCATTTCCATTCAATATTTTATATTTTGGAGGATTCCTAAGAATACTTATAAATTTCACTAGTAAACTAGTCTATTCATTTCTTCTTGATGTGCTTGTGATGGTACAGTTCTTAAGATCACCAAATTCACACTTTAATATTGCTTAAAGTGTTTCAAAAGGTTGAAAATGGAAATTTATATTCTTCTAAATCCTATCTGCTCCTTCCACTATTGGGTCACCATTCAATTAGGACCTTACTCATCTTCTTATCACATTTTGTCAAGATATTCTTATGTGATCCAAATTTTGGTATGTAGGACAAATTTGGCAAACACTACTAGTTTTTATTCTTCCCTCACCTAAAAGTGGGGTATAATAGTTGGGGCTTGCTTTGGAAGCATTTTCTTGACACTTATTTAATATTCATCACATCTAGATTCAGTGCCAACATGATTTGGAAGTATGTTCTCCACACTTATTCATATTTGGCATAGTTTTCAAATTCAATGGCGGTATGCATTGGAATCACATTATTCACACTTATTCAATATTTGGTACACCTTGATTTAGTCAAGTCATGTTTTAGAAACATGTCCTCCACATCATAACTTATTTCAATTTTCATATTTCTCCATACATAGTTGGGTTATTATTTGGAATCATGTTATCCACACTTATAGATTTTTTTAATTGGTCAAATCACATAGTTACATGATTCATATTCACAAAAATATTAGAATGAATTCTATACATTGGTGCCACTATTATAAATAGTTTCAAATGAGACATATCTAAGGTGCATATTCTATGCAATGTGTGCCTAATATTTCAAAATATAAATTAATTTTAGATTTTAAAACACTATTTTATGTACTATCTCCACCCACCAAGATGGACTTTTATAGACTATATCAAGCTAATTTAATGTAGTAGTTGGTTTACTTTTGGTATGGTTGAGATGATTAAATCACTCAATCTTACCAAGATTTTAGTTTTGACTTGAGTGCATCATCCATCCTAACAAAATTTATAATATGATTTTACTTTGTTCATTGATGCTCATAAGGTTCACTCATGCTCACCAGGATATAAGTATGATTAGGTTGCATAGTTGAGATAATCTTAATTTTCACGTGGAAATTAACCTTTTTTTCAAGGTTTGGGGCATCTACCTTATAATATCTCTATCTCCATAGATATATGCACTTTATAGATTTATATATTTGTATTAATATTAGTTTTAGTGATTAATAATAATATGTCTTTTACATCAAGTTGCGAATAAGAAATACAGATGCATCTATACACAACTATACTCCTAAAGTTTTCTCTTTCAATTTAAATCATTTAAAATGCTTTCAATTTTAGATTATATTCATTTATTATATACTATAACATGATATTGGTTGTAGGTCCATCACCAATAAATCACTCAAGTTGGACTAATAGAAAGGTAATGTGTGTTATACACCTAGGTACATATATACTTTCCTTTAAAATAACAATTTCATATTAGATTAAATAGGGGTAAATGTAGATGATATTTATATATTATATAGAAACTATCTTGAACACTTGGAAAACTCAAACCTTGTTTGTTCCTCTCAGTTTTGGACCATTAACACTTTTGGAAGTCTCATATATGCTTATCTTGTGCCCCTTTGTCATCTCTTGGTCTAATTAGTGTTATGTTAATGACCTAGACCTTTTATATTGCTTATAATTATTAAAACATACTTATCTTATGCCCCTACACATTCTGATCCTATACCTATTTTGTAACTACATGGAGACAAGTGTCAATATAGACCTATGCATAAATTATAGTATCCTACCCTAACACAAGTTAAAGTGTCCTCAATTCATATAATTTTGAATGGAATATATCTTAATGGGATATATTTCTTGATAGTAATGGTATCTATTCAAAATCAATCCTTGTGCATTCCACACCTAACATTCATACCAAATATCATTAAAAGAGCATTCAATTGATAAAATATTGACTATTTATTCCTATTTACATATCATTCATAGGTATTTCACATTTAGAGGTATGAATTATTAAAGGAGAATCCTAAGAGCCCAATTTTCTAAGTTATAAACTAGGCCATTATTGTACTTACTTTCTACATATTGCATGAGTCACACTCAAGCAAACATATAGGGGATAATTACATAATTATAATTCACTCTTTAGAGTATTATTTATGTAGGCAATGCTCATTGAAAAAGGGTTATTTGGGTTCAACTCAACACCATGTGACTACTAACTCTTTTTCCCCAATATCTCTATAAATATGAAGAACTATAGATTTTTAATTTCATGAAGAGTGATAATGCTTGACCTAGATATAAATTCAACATAAGAAATAAAATACAAAGCCAAAATAATCCATGTGTTTAAATACTTTTACAATGTGTATTTTGTATAGGACACCTACATCAGTTCATATAATAATATCAATACAATAGTCCTAGGTTGATGTTAGTGTTTGCATTTTTAGGGGCATCCAAATCAGAATATTATTTGAGTCTACTTCCCACATGCTCTTGTTCTAAAACTATGTCAACATAAAAAATAGCTAGGTTGATTTTTTCAATTCTATGTTACATCTTGATTTCTTCACTAAAGTTGATTTTCTTACTAATCACAATTAATGGGGTTAATGTTGTTTAATTAATATTCTAGAAAACTATTTTTATTGATGTTTGTGTATGGATATACATATAATGATTATTTATTTTGACTCATTACTTGATTGACTAGTTGTACATGAGTTTCATATATATGTGGATTATGCTCATTCAATATTATTATGTTTTAGTAGCATTTTTATTGATTATCATTATTATGGGCTAACTACCATTTACATTTGTGAGGTGGTTGTAGGATAAATTTCTCTCTCTAGATAGATATGAAGGGAGATCATCATCAGGGAGGGTGATATAAAAGAAAATGTTGGAGGTGTAGATATTTGACAAGGAATATTGCACACACCACTTACTATAAATAAATGCATGATTCTTTTATTATTGAATAATTATGTGATTGCTTTAATTTTATTTTTGTTTGATTATTTCATGCTTGATCATGTTTATTTGGTTTTTATCCATTTTTGGATGATATTTCAGTCTTAATTTCAATTTTTACTATTTTCTAAGATTATTATGTTGTTCTCATTTAATAATGTTTTAGTTTTATATCTTCTTTAGATAAATTTACTTATTTTTTACTGCATAACTCCATACATGTGTGTACCTACAAGCATTAAAAAAAAGTATCATTATAACTAACACACACACAAACACACACACACACACACACACACACACCCACACATGCATGCACGCACGCATGCACGCGTGTGCGTGCACACGCGCATGTGCGTGCACATGCACACACACACACACACACACACACACACACACACACACACACACACACACACACACACACACACACACACACACACACACACACACACACACACACACACACACACACACACACACACACACACACACATGGCATGGAAATAAAAAAATAACATTGTAGATCATTTTAAAAAATGATATTAAAAACATTATCTAACCTACACCTTGGTGAAAGTAACTATGGTGGTGCATAGGGAGATATAGTATATAAATACCTAAGGGTTAATTAGGTATCAAACATTTATTATTTAATTTATAAAGTGTTGGATAGGTTTTTGAGTTTTTATTAAACATAATTATTATGTTTATTGACAAAATTTGGGAGTGATCATTTGTTTTTGTCTTTGTTTAGTGGATCCATAAATTTTGGGAGGGTAAGGTTAACTATGATTTAATTTGGGGATATTAATTGACTATGTGTTGTTTGGAGGAGAGTTATGAGTTTGAATCATGTTGGGAATTTTTGGTGTTATGGAAAGTCATTGTTGGGGAAATAATGAGGGAAAAGGGTTCACCATGAAATTATAAGTTTTCATATAACATGAAGATGGATGTGAAGATAATAAAGGAAGATGGAGTTTTTAGAATGAAAATTGTCATGACTATTAAAGAAGACACAAAAAAAAGAAAAATGGTTTTCATTCATATTCACAGAGGAAAATCTTATCCACCAGAACTTAGGAGGTAGGGTTTGTTCATTTTGGTCATCCTACATATCTATGTTGATGTTTTTATATTTATTAAGCAATGATAACTAAATTTTAAACCAATTTACTTTATTTTAAATGAAGCCAATGATTCGAACCTATGAGAAGAGAAATCCTCCAGCACAATTAAATCATTGGTTCAGTTAAATCAACCATGAACATGGTTATATAGAACATTTTATATATAAAGGAAATTGAGAATGGTTATTAAGGTAGTGTTTTCAATTTCATTTGTTTGAGAAATGATTGTTTGTTATTTTTATGTGTGTTGAATGACTTAGAGACATATTTTAGGATATAAGGGTTAAAAACTAGGTTTTTAGATGATTATTAACATGAATGTGTTTAGTTTATTTCATTTATAAATTGAAATGACTATGTATTATATTTTATCTAAATGACTATGTGAAATGGATAAAATAAGATAACATTTGTTACTAGGGTAATATAAAAATAAATTGGAGATTTTAGCTTGATTTGGTTATATAAATGACTATATGAAATAGGAATGTTGGATGACTATGTGTTAGCAAGAGAATGGATAAAGATATTAATATGGTTAAACAGATCATAACTGTGTCCAAATGAGAATAGTGTTTTAAAAAATGTTTACATAGTTGTGTCTTTATTTTAGTCGTATTAAGGTAATTTCTTTGTATAAATCTAATGTGATAAAAAATATTAAATGAAAAAATTATGTAATACATTAAACTAAGAATAGTTATTCTAAACATAAATTACAATAGTATGTTCTACTTAGTTTTGGAATGATGGGTTTTGACTTTTATATAAATGACTTAGTTAAATTGGTATAAAAACTAATTTGTCATTTAATGCATTGTTAAATGGTTATGGTTGATAATAAATAAATGGCTTAGCCATATAATTTAATAGATAATATTAACTTGATTATTAAAAAACAACTAGGTATGTAAGATAATTTGCATAAGATATGTGAGTTGTTAACTGGGCAGTGTTATAGGGTATAAGCAATGAATGATCCTAGACATTTATATAAAAATAAAGGAAGTTTGAATTGTATATAAAATGTAAATGTTAAATAAAAGTGGGGTAAAATTTGTATTGAATAGTTACTAGTAAGTTGTGTACCATATGGTACACAATGAAATAATTCACATTTATAATTGTGTGTTTTATAGCATTTTATTCTAACCATAGGTTTTGTGTGGTTTTAATGTGAATGATATTTTTTTTAAATTGTGTTAATGTTTCTTAAGTTGGAAGTCTATATATCTTATGAAAATTATCTTGCATACCTTATCTTATGAAGTTTATATATATGCCAAGTTAACAACTCACATATCTTATGAAAATTATCTTACATACCTAGTTGTTTTTTAATAATCATGTTAAGTTTATCTATTAACTTATACGGCTAAGTCATTTATTTATTTTCAACCATAACCATTTAATAATTCTTTATATGACAACTTAGATTTTATACCAATTTAACTCTATGTGTGTGTGTGTGTGTGTGTACACACACACACATAGTTAAATTGGTATAAAAACTAAGTTGTCATATAATGCATTATTAAATGGTTATGGTTGAAAATAAATAAATTGCTTAGCCGTATAAGTTAATAGATAAACTTAACATGATTATTCAAAAACAACTAGGTATGTAAGATAATTTGCATAAGATATGTGAGTTGTTAACTTGGCAGTGTTATAGGGTATGAGCAATGATTGATCCTAGACATTTTCAAAAAAATAAATGAGAGTTTAGATTTAAATAATAAACTTGATATATATATATATATATATATATATATATATATATATATATATATATATATATATATATATATATATATATATATATATACTAAATACAGACATCTATGTACCATCTAATTAGCTACACACACACAGATATATATATATATATATGATAATTCCATGGAAATAATATATAAAACTTATTTAGTAAACTTGGTATTAATGACACTAAGTAAATATTATTTTGATAAGGTTTCCATGATTTTATCTAAAGTCATTAATACATTGAATAAATAAAATTTGATTGAGGGTGTGTGTGTGCATAAATATGATTGATCTAAGTGATCATTAAACTGTATAAATTTTTTGACCAAAGTAATGTTTATAGTTAAATGTTATCATTTCACCTGTTTGATTAATATGCATGTATGCACGATGTCATGTTAGAACAAAATTATTTTTGATATGTTGTTTGTAGTTAAAAAATTACAACACATGGGTTATAGTTAAATATTTGATACTTGAAATATTATCATCTACTCATATAATGGAGGGACATTCCCTAGTTAAGAAATTGTGTAGGGGATCTATGGTCCATGGTTGGTGTGCAAATTTACCCTGATGATGCTCTCCCTCTTCTATAGTAGTTACTTGATAGAGGTTTTTAATCATTATTACATTTTATAAACATATATGAGGTTGTGGATAATTTTTAGTTGTGTAATAATGTACTTATTTATAATAATTTTGATATAATAATTTTGTGTTATTCTAATTTGATAACCAACAATTGGTTGCTCTTATCACACAATATTATTTTATAAACTTTTAACAATTGGTTGAGTTATTATTTATCTTGTCTTACATATTTAACCCATCACGGGATGTGTGTGTGTGTGTGTCTATATATATATATATATATATATATATATATATATATATATATTTATATATATATATTGATGGGTTAAATATGTAATTTTATTGAATTTTTTAACTCGATCATTATCTAAATGAATCACAATAATTTATTAATATAAGATACATTTAGTTAAAGATAAATTAACTTATAAACTTTTATAAATAATATATTTTGTATTATTTAAGCAAAAAAAAAAAATTTACCATTTTTGAGTTAAACCCAATGGGGTTATAAGATTATGGTATCATAGATGAGGCTCAAACTTTATTAATTATTGAATCCAATAATGTATTTATATTTTCCTACTAATCAGAAAGGAGGATGGTGCATGGTAGACCTAGAGGTGACGGTACATAAAACACTAACCCTCTAGTATATTCAAATCAATTTTTTGCATAACAAGTTAAAAAGTTGGATTGGATTCTCATATCCATTCATGAAACTAGGGAATGAATCATGCACTTAGAGTAGAAAGTGGATGGGCATGTTGATGAAATCAATCAAGAATATTTTGAAGAACATGATGTTTAGTAAGAAGGTTAGATAGAGGCTCAAGAAGAGTGTATAAATGATAAGAAGCCTTAGGTTGCAAGGGTTTGTGTAGCTACAAAACTTCCATGAGACATGAAGAAAGTTAATCATCCTAAGTTTGATGGAAATATGTTAGGGGATGGTGCTAAATATTGGTTTACAAAAATGGTAAAGTATTTTGAGATCTATAATTACTTAAAATTCATTAAGGTAGTTTGGGGAGAGTATCAAATCACTAGAGAAGTAGAAACATGGTTTTCAAATAATAAACATGAAATGAACCTCAACTCCACTACCACCACATTAGATCAATTCATAGTTTTGTTTAGATCACGATGGTTGGTCCAATTGTATTTTGACTAGAATATGGCATATTTTTAGAATCTAAAGTAGGGAAATCTTTTAATGAATAAATACTTGGAAAAGTTTACTAGCTTCATAAAATATGTTCCTCAATATTAGGAAGATGAAAGGTTTCACATTTGAAATTTCATTATGGTATTAAAACCCAAAATTTGGTATAAGGTAGATATCCATGGGATATCTATGATGGATCAAGTATTTGAGAAGATAGTTAATGACGAGTCAAAAATAAATTCTTTTTCTCAGGTCAAAGGAAGTTCAAGAAAAAGTTTGGAGGTTCCAAACCCACTCTTAAGAAAAATAAATGAAAAAGGAATGGAAATTCAAAGAATCAGTTTAGGAATTACAATGATAAACATAGTAACTTCTTAGGTAGCAATATTTAGAAAGGAAAGGACCACCTAGTGGGTGTTTCACTTGTGGGGTTGATCACTATACAAGGGAATGTACTCAAAGAGTGTTTGAAGGTAAATATAAGGATACTATATAGTAAGGAATCTTTCAAAAAATAAATCATGTGGTTATTAACAATCATCAATTTGATTTTCAAGTCTTAATTATTGATCTTTTTAGTCAACCCATTTCCATTTTGATTGACATTGGACCTACAAAATGTTTTATTTCTCGATGAATCCTATCTAAGTTGTCTAAAAAATTTGGTATAATGAAAAATTCTTGCTTATTACAATATAAAATGAACCTAAGGTTAAATTTGATAGGTGTTTAGTGGAAATAGATTGAATTGTCTGAATTCACATTGATAGTAGATTTTTATGCATCACCACTAGGGTCATATGATGTAATATTAGGGGTAAATTAGATTGATAAGTATAAAGATAAGTTATCTTGATATCTTAAGAAGGTTGAATGTTAGGATGATTTTTGGAATCAGACTCATATTCATGTTTGAGAAAAGGGAGTTAAAATTTAGGTAGATTTCCATAATTTAACTTAAGAAGGCTAAAAAAAGGATGTTAGACATTTATTTATAAAATAAAATGTAATATCCCCTTCAAACAGGAAATATAGCAACACAAAAAAATTTGAACAAGATATAACTTCGGTTGAATAAATTTAGAATGATCGCAATAATATAGTCTCTTAATAGCAAATCATGAATCTTATCACATGTCCTTCTACTCTATTACAATTGTAGTCCTTTCTCATGCATATAAATATGAAATACAGTCTTAAAAACCTTGGCTTATCAAAATTGGGAGTGAAAATTGAATTCTGGAAGGTCTCGGCCCTTCTATGCTGTCACACAGTCGCCGTCGTCGGTCGATATCTCACCGACGTCGGTCTCTGTCGGTCAGATTTCTGCCGACGTCGGTCTTCAGTCGACCGATGTCGATCACTGAAAACCCTCTATCTGCCGAGGTCGGTTCCTGCACTGATCTGTACGAACCTGTACGGACTCTGTACGGCCGCAAATTAAGCACAACTTCCCTATTTTCAACCCTTGGTCTGAAATATATGTCTCTAGCACAGTAGATCTCTAGCTGTATAATTTATTGAATCAAAACATAAAGCAATAAATACCTGAAATATCTGTGATAACTTCTGTGTGAAGTTATCTCTCAAACCTGAAATTCTGTGATAACCTCTGGATGAATCTATCTCTCACTTTGGCAATATATCAGCTGATATTCCATAGCCTCTTAATTGCACACACTGAAGAGGGAACGTTCTCCAATGCAGATGGAATCCTGGAACCCTATGCTCAGTCTTCACAAAAGAAATTCTTCAAAATCAATATCAATAATCAATAGCATAATGAACAATGGCCTCCATGAGAAACCCTTATACCCTCAAAAGATATGCTTGCCCTAATTAGGGTTTCTTAAATTAGAATTAGGGTTTCTAATTAAAAATAGGCTAAATAATTAATATTTGATTAAATCAATCAAATATTAATATCTCCCTCAATACATGTCAGATCCACGAACCGATCGAAGCTAGTGAATCAGGGAGTGATTCCGCACATAACCATACCATAATAAAGGCACTCCGCTGCATATCAAATATCCCTAAAAAGTAGGAGCTCAGGCCAAATGTGTCTGAAATACCCTGAATGAAAATCAAATGTAGAAATCTTGTGAATCAAAGTCGAGCCAAGCTCCATTATGACCCTCTATCCATCTTATTAGCCTACGAAGGTCGCATAATAGGCTAACCATGAACTCAGAACATGTCAATTGAAAAGGGGACATGACAATCCGCCCCTCCTGGAATTGCTTGCCCTCAAGCAATCACTGAATGACAAATCAATCAACCCACCTGGATCCCAAATGTAGTCAGGATCTCCACCACTGTCAATTAACATGAACCCCATGCCATGTCCATCCCAACTCTCATGTAATGGCGTCACATCATCTCTAGTACTAAGATAAGCACCCCAACATCCAATCCATAAATGAAAATCAGCAAGCAAACTCCGTACCTGAATAATATCTAAAACTAGATTGTGAAGGCTAGACATAGTCATATCATCATCAACCTGTGACCCGACTGTAACAGAAAGTTGAGTCCTCACCACATGTGACAACTCCTGAACTGAACTCACCTCAAGACCAAGCTCATCCTCGTACCTCTCCTGTGTTGGTGCCAATGTGCTCTTGTCATCACCCTCTATCATGTTATGTGGTATAGGTACCTCCATCTGATGAAAAAACATATATCTGAAGCTGCTGCCCCGTATTGCCTTAAGAATATGTGTCATCCCATCAACATTAAAGAGAACCTCCATGTCCTTGAGACGAAGAGTAACTTCCTCAAATGAATGAAGCCACTTCATACCCAAGACTAAGTCTATATCCCCCATGTTTACTACATAATAATCAGCCTTAAACTCATAGTTGTTCAAGCGCAATGGGAGGTATCTAATCATACGTTCACACTTAAGAGTGTGACCATCGGCTACCTTAACTCTGATGCCCTCAAAACCTTCTGTAGTGAGTCCACACTTCTCCACAAATCTAGCATCTATGAAATTGTGAGTGGCTCCTATATCAAGAAGGGTGATAACCTTCTGCCCTGCCAAAACTCCACGGAGTCTGAATGACTCATCCGACTGAATGCTGGATAGGCGTGCCTCCTGTATGTGAAGCTCTAATTCTACCTCTGCATTAGGCCCTGAAGCCTCTGCCTCTGCCCCCTCAGAACTAGTCTGCTGTTCGGAATCCTCTGAATCAGAATCCTCATAATATATCCACATCACACAATTTGCCTTGCCCTTAGGCCTCAAAGGGCATTCGTGATGGATATCATATGGACCTTTGCAGTAGAAGCAAAGCTTCTTCCTACATAGATCATTAAGTGCCTCACGATCCAAAGGTGGTGCTGCTGGATTGGCCTTTGAGTCATTCTTTACACCTGATTTATCTATATTAAAATCCAGTCTCTCTATATCTGTGTTGGAGCACTTATGGTCTCTAGATGAAGAAGTACCTTTGAAGTTAAATTTATGGGATGGGGCTGCCATCTCCATACTACGCGCCTTCTTCATAGCTACCTGTAATGAAGGAGGATCAAAAGCTTTGATCCACCCTCTCAATGGCTCTGTCAATCCCTCCATGAAGAGAACTACCAATCTACGCTCGGAAATATTGGGCACCATGACTGCTAATCTATGAAACTCACCAATGAAGGACTCCAAGTTCCCTGTTTGTCTCAACTATGCCAGATCTCGAAAGTAAACCTCAGGATCCTTCCTGTCAAACCGCTCAACCAATCTATCCACAAAGTCTTGATACTCTGTCACCTGGTTATGCTGAAGTGTTACCATACCATGGTACCACCAATCATGTGCTACTCCATCCAAGTGCAAAGTGGCATATTTGATGGCCTCTATCTCTAAAATTGGTCTTAATGCCAAAAAGGTGTCAAGCTTATGAACCCAAGCTAGGGCTGTCATCTTGCCACTGCCGTCAAAGGTAGTCAAGGAAAGCTTACCGGTAGCCTTCTTCAGCTCACTGAATTGGACTCTAGGTCTCCTATCCTGTCTAGCCAATCTATAGTGCTCTCTCCTCAAATTGAAAAAATGATCAAAGGTTGTTCTCTCTTGGATATGAGGAGGTAATAAGTCCCACTCATCATTTGCAGCCATGTAAACATCTGCAAATGGAGAATTCCCTGCCTCCTCCTCTACTGGTGCCTCTGGTTCTTCTTGAACAAATGAAGGGTGTGTAGGTCTATCAGTTGTTCTAGAGCGAGTCTGTTGTGGTCTCTGATCAACCGTAGCACTCCTGTCATCTCTTTGGTCCCTGTTCTATCCATTAGGGGCGTTCATTCTCTCTATCATGGTCATAAGTCCCTGTAGTGTCTGAGCCATCTGCTGTTGGCTTGTCATCATAGCACGCTAAAACTCTCTGGTGGCCTGATCAGCATCATACCTGTGGCCCCTGGGTGGGCTGCCCTCACGTCTATCACTCATGATGATCGGTCTCTGATCTAACAACTGGGTACCTTCAAGCAAGGCTCGGCTGTGTGTGTTATACCTGTGTGGTCCCAACTCTTGTGGCTGCATAAGATCTCTAGACCCTCAGGCTGGCAGGATTTAGCTCTGATACCACTGTAATATCCCCTTCAAACAGGAAATATAGCAACACAAAAAAATTTGAACAAGATATAACTTTGGTTGAATAAATTCAGAATGATCGCAATAATATAGTCTCTTAATAGCAAATCACGAATCTTATCACTTGTCCTTCTACTCTATTACAATTACAATCCTTTCTCATGCATATAAATATGAAATACAGTCTTAAAAACCCTGGCTTATCAAAATTGGGAGTGAAAATTGAATTCTGGAAGGTCTCAGCCCTTCTGTGCTGTCACACAGTCGCCGTCGTCGGTCAATATCTCACCGACGTTGGTCTCTGTCGGTCGGATTTCTGCCGACGTCGGTCTTCAGTCGACCGATGTCAGTCACTGAAAACCCTCTGTCTACCGAGGTCGGTTCCTGCACTGATCTGTATGAACCTGTACGGACTCTGTACGGCCGCAAATTAAGCACAACTTCCCTGTTTTCAACCCCTGGTCTGAAATATATGTCTATAGCACAGTAGATCTCTAGCTGTATAATTTATTGAATCAAAACATAAAGCAATAAATACCTGAAATATCTGTGATAACTTCTGTGTGAAGTTATCTCTCAAACCTGAAATTCTGTGATAACCTCTGGATGAAGCTATCTCTCACTTTGGCAATATATCAGCTGATATTCCATAGCCTCTTAATTGCACACACTGAAGAGGGAACGTTCTCCAATGCAGATGGAATCCTAGAACCCTAGGCTCAGTCTTCACAAAAGAAATTCTTCAAAATCAATATCAATAATCAATAGCATAATGAACAATGGCCTCCATGAGAAACCCTTATACCCTCAAAAGATATGCTTGCCCTAATTAGGGTTTCTTAAATTAGAATTAGGGTTTCTAATTAAAAATAGGCTAAATAATTAATATTTGATTAAATCAATCAAATATTAATATCTCCCTCAATACATGTCGGATCCATGAACCAATCGAAGCTAGTGAATCAGGGAGTGATTCCACACATAACCATACCATAATAAAGGCGCTCCGCTGCATATCAAATATCCCTAAAAAGTAGGAGCTCAGGCCAAATGTGTCTAAAATACCCTGAATGAAAATCAAATGTAGAAATCCTGTGAATCAAAGTTGAGCCAAGCTCCATTATGACCCTCTATCCATCTTATTAGCCTACGAAGGTCGCATAATAGGCTAACCATGAACTCAGAACATGTCAATTGAAAAGGGGACATGACATAAAATAAGTTTAGGAAATAAAGGAATCATCCATTAAGGATTACCCTTTTATTAATAAATTTTATGATGTGTTTCTAGAAGAATTTTCAGGATTAACACAAAAATAGGAGTTAGATTTATCAATTAACACAATACCTAGTTTAGAACAATAATCTAGGGCACCTTATACGATGATGACTATAGAGTTGGTTGAGTTGAAATCTCAAATATCAGATTTTTTATCTAAATGATTGATTTAACCATGTGTGTCATCATGGGGTGAACCAATTATATTCATCAAGAATAAAGATGATACTCTTCCCCTATGTATTGATTATATGATGTTCAGCAAAGTGATAATCAAGAATAAATATTCATTACCTCACATTGATTATATATTTGATCAACTATATGGGGAATTTTTTTATCTAAGATAAATCTCTAAGTAGGATATAACCAATTAAGAATTCAAGAAGAAGATATTCCTAAAAAAATATAAATTTATAGTGTTGCATTTTAGACTAACAAATACTTCATCAACATTCATGAGTTAGGGATTATATGAATCATTTTGTGTTAGTTTCTATAGATGATATCCTTATTTATTAAAATAATAAAGAATAACATTTACAACATATGGATCTAGTTTTGAAGCATTTGTCAAAGCACAAACTATATAATAAGATGTCTAAATATGCATTTTTATAGAGGAAAGTACAATATTTGGGACACATTATATATAAAAATAGAATTTTAGTTGATCTATCAAAGATGAGAGCCATAATGGAGTGTAGAGTACCCAAAAATTTACATGAGGTGATAAGTTTTATAGGACTAGTAGGTTATTATAGGAATTTTGTTGAAAATTTCTCAAAAATAGCTAACCAAATTACCTCTCTTCAATAAAAGAGTTAGAGTTTTATTTGGTCGAAGAAGTGTGGAAAATCCTTTTAGGAGTTTAAAATTATGCTTGATTTGGCATCTATTCTAAGAATTCCTGATCCAAATAGTCATTTCTTTGTAATTATTAATACATATAGGGATGGTCTTGGAGGAGTTCTTATGCAAGATGGTTCATTTGTAGCATATGAGTCCATAAAGCTTAGGTCTTATGAAGTAAATTATTCCCCACATGATATTAAATTTGTTGAAATAGTGCATGCATTAAAAGTTTTAAGGCATTATCTATTGGGCAAAATTTTTGAGCTCAAGACCAAAAACTTGGGGCTCAAATATATCTTCACCAAACTCAACCTAAATGATTGTCAGAGACATTGGTTAGAGATCTTATCTGACTATGATTTTGATATTAGCTACATCAAGGGAAAGTAAATTAAAGTTGTTGATGCCCTAAAAGGATTATTTTATATAATTTGGATTCATACCCACTAAAGTGGAGTGGAGAAAATTTTCTCCAAAATAATTTTCTTATGTTCCAAATAAAATGGATAGTTTCAAACCATTCAGGCCGTAGATCATTTTTAACAAATTGGAATATTTTGAATAATTTGGATTTATACCCCTTAAAGTGGAGTGGATAAAATTTTCTCCAAAAAAAAAAATCATATATTTTAAATAAATTGGAGCGTTTAAAACCATTTGGAAATAGATCATTTTCATAAAATTGGGCTAGTTTAAATAAAATGGACTTATACCCAATAAAGTGGATTGAAGAGAATTTTCTAAAAAAATAAATTGGTTATATTAAAAATAAATTTCACTATTTCAAAGAATTTGTGAATAGATCATTTTGAGTAAATAGGGATATTTTGAATAATTTAGACCTATACTTAAAAAATGAAGTGATTCAGATGAATATTTTCTCCAAAAATAAATTTAGTTTATTCTAAATAAATTAGACTATTTCAAACCTTTTGAGCATTAATCATTTCAATTAAATTGAGCTATTTTAAATAATTTGAAATTATACCCACTAAAGTGGAGTGGAGAATATTTTCTCAAAAAAAATGTTTTCTATATTTAAAATAAATTTTATTATTTCAAACCATTTGGTAGCAGATCATTTTGAATAGATTGGACTATTTCAAAACTGTGGCACCCCTCAAGGCCTTCATACTGATCATTGATCCTTTTAAGTGGATTACATTATTAGGACATGTGGCACCATTTGAATAGCTAAATTATGGATGAAAACATACTAAGAAATCTAGTTTATCTACATAATAAAATATCTTAACAATTATTTTTTTATCATTGGGAAGATCTTATAAATGATCAATTGTCAATATACTAATTCAATAATTTCAAGGAATCTCCAACTATAATTCAAATTGCACTAAAAACTAGAGTAAAATAATTCTAAATTAGAATCAATTATTTGGAAATTAATTGAACTATTGTTGAAATAATTTAGAATTGATTTGTATGAAATTGATGATAATGATAAATACACTTGAAAGAACCAAGTGAAGTTACATCTTTCTAAACATTGGTTCATAACTGTTGGCATGGATTTTTTCCTTTATCCAAAAAATGTGAAGATTGATATCATTTTGATTCTCCAATCCTTTTCATCTTTCCAAATTCAATTTATAGTATATCTACTTGATGTAACATAACTCATTTTTAATTTTTGATTTGTAACACAATTCCAAGAATTACAATCAATGAACAATGTGTTGGAAATTTAAAAATCATCTCCGAAGGTCTATTTAAAAATAACTTCATCCAATTTATATATGTTTATATTTATTGGATTATAATATTTTCCCCCAATCAAATATGAAATTTGAACTTATGTAACCCATGGCTTGAATGAGTATCCTCAAATGATTGTCCTCTATTATTGGCCAAATACCAATGTGAGAAAATGACTACAGTGCTACCTTCAAAATTTCATTGGAATGATTTCAAATTTAGTATGAAATATTTTAAATTTTATAATATTAATTTTTCCCATATCATGCATTTGCATATCTTTTGTTTTGTGCACAACAAATACTAAGTCATCCAACCCCAAAATCAATAGTTTTTTGGAAGTCAATTTTAGCTCTTCCTTTGAAATGTTTGTAATTTGTTAAAAAAGAAATGAATAATTTATTAACAATATTATATTATACTTAGAGATATAACATGAAATATTTTTAAGAAAATGTTTTACATGTTACTACATTGGTCGTTAATGCGATTTTGATTTGCATTTATTATTATAACATAAAAACATAATGCATTTCATTTTATTCATTTTTTTGCATTTAGTTAAATATTATAAAGATCCATATAATCACATATAAAAATAAATGCATGTTCAGGCACATTGTAACTATAATACTCATTATACACAGATGTACCATTTATGTTGTTAGTTTTGTAGCACACATACATATAAAAGTTCATAATGAATCCTTATAACTTGACCATGAATGTATCATAATTTGAATCAGTTCAATTTTTCCATAACTCATTTCTCATAGACATTGATAGTAATTTAGCATTGATCAACCAACATCTATATTATTATAGTAAACAAAGTATGATCAACCAACATCTATATTTATATATTTACGCAGCCCATCACAACAAACGAAATAAGATTTATAGTAACTCTTCAAAGCTATAGTTCACTATCACTAAATTCAAATGAATATAATACACCTTAATAGTTGAACCCCTTTCATATACTTCCAATAAGACACATCAAATTAAAAACTATTTAAATCAATATCAATATAAGTTTTTCTAGCACAATATACTTTATTATTATTATTTTATTGATAAAGAACACATGGACACTCTGTATTAAAATTTATTGTATTGAAGACATAGTATAACACATTATTTTATTTTAAATTGGGTAAATTAAACATGTAAACAACATTTAATGGTAAATTAAACTTGTAAACAACATTTTAATGGGTAAATACAATCACATTCAGTCTACACAATAATAAAATGAACCACACTTCCAAATCCCAAGCTAATGCAAGTCTATATTTTATTATCTTCTATAATCTCCTATCCATGAATAAAATTTAATTTTAATGTGTTTACATAAATAAAAATAATTAATATATTCTAGACTTGTATGAAACTATATAATTATGCATTTATTAAAAGGGGTTTTCACCTTTTTTGTGCCTTTTTGTAATTTGTATAGGTGCACTCTTTCATTGAAGCTTTGGTTATTTATTCCCTACAAGATATTATATAATGTAGTAACTATAAATATGTATTATATAATGTATTGAATAAAATGTATTATATAATTGATTTGATATATTCATTTTAAAATGTGTATTGTTGTAAAGTTTTACCTTGTGTTGTATTCATGGAGGCACCAACCTGTAGAGCTATGTCATGGGTTGCTGTGTTGTAGACACAAAGTGATAGAGATACATTGTGAAATATTTTTATTGAGACATAAATAAATGAGGAAATATTATATAATTATTATGAATCATTGATAAATAAAAAATTATATAATTGAAAAAAATATGCATGATCTTAATATGTTACCTTCTTCAACTGGTGATGTGTCATGTTCATTTATATGATTTTCCATTATTATTATTTATTCACTTGCATGTAACGTCATTGGTGATACACACTAAAATATTTCTAAGTTATTATGTTTGAAAAATAAAGTGTACACAGCAAAATATTGTTAAGATGTTATATTTGGAAAATGAAAAAAGATTATAAAATAAGTTAAAAATGTTATGCACCCGGTACTAATCAAAGTAGTTGTTCTTGTATTTTTTTCTATAAATTTGTCAAATAAATTTTATATTGAATATTAAAAATAAATTTTTATTCATTTTATATAATTCAAGATATATATCTTTTCAATTTTATACGAGCACGCACTATTCCAGCTCCTGTATATACCCCTAGCATGTCGCATGCATCCAAATCAAGGAAAGTAGAGATAAGTGTCTACCAAAATATGGTATTTGGTTCATTTTTAAATGGCCTTCCTATTTTTTGTGAACATATAATTATAAATATTGTTACATCTTTGTATATTTTAAAACCATCCTCTAATCTACTTTGTTGTGAATGGAAGCAGAAATATTTTAACTAAAACTGAGTTGGATCCTGACAAAAATTGATACCTATAATATGTATCCAATCAAATCCATAATTATTTGGACCCCATAGTATGACACCCATATCTTGAGTGTAATGGAAATCACCAACACATAGATTCTTGAGAGATTTTTTAATGGCAAGATAATGTTCTAGTTTATGGATGATGAATAATTGAAAGGCCCATCAATAACTTTTTCAATCAATGCTTGAAGAAATAGGCAAAGATGTTCTTCCTTAAAAACTTCAGTGAGATTTAGAATATCAATAAGTATCAATTCAATGTTCAGATCAAGAATGAACATTTCACTAAAATATTCTATAATGGATGGCCAAAGACAAGGGGGCCCATAATGGTAGTTGAATCTTTCTGTATTTATCTTAAAAAGCTAACCTCCATCATTATGTAGATAAATTTTCAATATGCTTAATGAATATTGAAATAATACTTCCCACCCTTTTTTGTTTTTTGAAATACCTTCATTTAGGACACATAAATCATCAAACCTTTTCATAGAAATTTTATAATGCTCCATTACCTCTTCAAGTGTGATTTTTTGGTCTAGTGGCAGTGTCATATCATGGTTTCTGAAATAATCTATAATTTTTTATAATATGTTACTTTACAACTTCACCTTTTTCACCAATTATCCATGCTATTGTACCCATGGGTTTTCAAGAAGGAAATAAACCCTCTTTTTAATAAATCTACTAGTTTTTTTTGTCTAAAAGCCCTTGAATATTTCTAAGTACTATTGTACCAATCAAATTTAAATATTTTTTATTTGAACCTAGTAAAGTAGCACTTTCAAATAGATCAAACACCTTATAAAAACAATCCCAAATGGTTTGTTCTATGAAAATAAGGCATTTTCTCTCCTGTAGTTGTTATGCTAAATAGTTCATTTATGTGAACAAGTGTTTATCTTGTTCATCTATTTCTTCCATCTTTTTCTTCCCTTTTTCAAGATTCTTCCAACCTCTCAATTTTATAAGGATCAAGTGTAGATCGAATTATTTCTACAAATGAATCCTTATATTTTGTTTCACTAGCTTCATTATATTGATTATAGATTTTGTGCACAGTATGAAATAGAGCACAAGTTTTAGAAATAGTGCCCTTCTAACACAAAATTGATTTATCAATGATTTTGAATTATATTCCTCCTCTTAAATAATTCTCTATTGTGTTGTAATTATTTGTTTGTCATCTACAATTTTGAACCTTATGCTTTTTTTATCAATCATAACTTATAAGACTTCTTTTGATTTAATAAAATAGTCAAGGTTTCTTTGATCAAAAGGAATTAACAAATCATCCTTCATTGTAACCTCATTATGTTTTACAAATGAATGAATAATATCATTAACCCCTCTTTCATTGAGATTTATTATTTTGATATTTTTATCCCCCAATTCACAAATCCCTACATGATTGTTCAAGGCATATTTTCTAGAGTAAATATACCATGTAGAGAAATCATGGTGTGTATCATTGGAAGTTTGTGCAACAAAAGTGTTTTAATATTTTATTTGATATTATTTTTCTCTACTGGTGTATGTGTATGGCCTCTTTCAAATTTTCATACAAATATGTTGCCCTTATTTGTCTTGTTTTCTTCGATGTTTTTTCTCTCATGTTTGTAGGGTATCTTAAATACATGTTTACATGGTGGAAAGGAGAAGAAGTTGTTTCCCCTTATTCATATTTTATTTTAACATGTTTTGTATTCTAATGACCAAATTATCTATGTCTGTCAATCTAGACATTTGAAGGTTGTCATAGCTATTCAAATGAAACCCCAATTTTTTATAAGGAGAAAAAATAATCTTTGTCAATTCCATTTTAATAGGTGTAAATTTATTGAAATTAGTTGTATCTCAATGGATAATTACCTCTTCTTCATTCCATACTTCTAATTGGAATTGAAAGGAATATTGAAGTTCATCATTATCATAGGCTAGGACTATTCCAATCAGAGAAGAATTTTTTCCTAATGTAGTACTAAATAAGTATATATCTAGATACATGTTTGTCAAACTAAACAATTTAAAATATCAATCAGTAAGAGGAACTTTTTCAACACCATAAAATGGGAGATGTTTATGTGGATTTAATTTTAATTTTGGTATTTTATATTATACTCTATCCCAATTCTCTTAGAGTGAGGCCTTCGTCTACCTTTTATCCAAATTCTCTTTGAGTGAGGCCACCTTATGCCTTTTAAGTGTGGTAATTCTTTATTCACTTGAAGACATTATACAAATCAATTGAATTGATTTAAATATTGATGTTTTTTAAAATGCAAGTTGTATATCACATTGGTGCATGATTTGTTTTTGTGTTTGAGTGATGATTAAATGTATGTTAATTCGAAAATACAATACAAAATACATATACAATCTTTGTAATATATACATTAACTCGCACTTTAACTAAAAAAGTATGACCAAATCAAAAATAAATTATGTGCACTAGTGAATATAATTTGATGGGCAAAGAAAGCCAAAAAAATTTGTTTTAGAGGAGAAAGATGAGGGGAAGTATGTTTTTAATATGTGTCAAAATTCCCATTAGTAGGTACATTCAAGGTATCTCCTAGGAGATACCTTCCAATCATTCACAATAGTGAATTTATCTTACAAGAATGAATTTTAGGTCTTCTTATGTACATTTTCTTTCCACCTCAATCTAATTTAACAATTTTTGCCTTGATGGTCCCTTTAATATCTTCAAAGTATCTCTTAGGAGATAATTTCAAGTTACCATGTAAGTATTATAAGGCCCTCAAAAGAATATCCTATTGGATACCTCGAGTATGAAATTGCTTAGAGTTATTGAGGTTTGTAATTTCTTTAAGGTATCTCCTAAGAGATACTTCAAGTTACCCATGAAGGAATATCCTAGTTGATAGTGTTGATGCCTAAAATTCTCACT
Source organism: Torreya grandis (assembly GCA_037957365.1). Classification (NCBI taxonomy): domain Eukaryota; kingdom Viridiplantae; phylum Streptophyta; class Pinopsida; order Cupressales; family Taxaceae; genus Torreya; species Torreya grandis. Next base: position 196,277 of record JARHVA010008375.1, on the reverse strand, counting down.
CTCAAAAAATAGTTTCCTATGGAAATATTTACAGATGCGGGATGAAATTATGATTGCTAAGGTTGTATAATAAAAATATGTTAACTACTATTATGTTAGTCTATTACAATGGCTATCCATAAATATGAGAATGTGAAGAATCAAAATGATCACCAGCCACCCTTTACAAAATAAATGAGCTTTGAATAAATAAGAGAGGCAATTAAAAGGAGGTATTAAGATCATGATTATAATTGGCCTCAAGATTATTTGAATTATTATATGAAAACCACTACACTTGGGAGAAGTGAGGTATTGCCATATGTTTACTCTTGGAGACATCCCACTTACACTATCATTGAATGGGACTTATTTAAATAATGATGAACCAACACAATTCTAAGGCAAGCATGAAGATGACACGTGTCATGAAAGTGATTCTTCAAAGTATATGGGTACTTATTTGGTGAGGTCAAGTGTGGAAATGCCATGTGTTGAAGGTAGACAAAGTTTGAGACCTTGTCAAAATTGTGAAAGGGATCTTGGAAAAGAAACACCAAAAGGGGATCCACCAGACGGTGCTAAGGAATCATGTTGATACTGAGTGAGCTCATAGAAAGAAATGAATTATTACAAAAATTAAAAAGAATGGATTTCCAATCCATAGTTCTTTACAAGTCATAAGGGAATTCTCCTACAAATGAGAGAACCCAAAACTATGGTGTTCAAACTAGATGAAAAAAATCTATAACTTTTAAAGGGTTACCTACAAGGACACCCACTCTTCCTCTTTTTATTGGGTCTTTTTGTTGAGAGCCTTAAAATCTCTATCTAAATCTATGTTCTCCTTGAAGGAGATACTTCCCAAGCCCTCAACCATTTTCAATGTTTGGAAATTCAACTGGGAAAGTGAGTGAAATATTTTTTTCACCTTAAAAGAATTGGGTTTTTGATTAAGAGATGTAAATATGGTTTGGTCATCCTACATTTACTCAAATAATGCCTTGATCTGATCCTTGGGGAGGACACTATTATTTACTAAGAAAGGGGAGGGGAGTCCCAATTAGGCCAATTATTCTATATGTACCTAATTTTCTTGATTTTCTTGATCCAAGGCATTAATAAATGCCTTAAAATTATTTGATACCTTTTTGTAGCTCAAAAACTGATTTACCTTTATTGCTACTTACCTCTAATTGATCACCCCTACTACCATTAATGCTTTGAGATAAGTGTTGTAGAGATTTTGAACAAGTCTCTACAACTTTGGAACCTTTGAGGTGATTAAATTATTCATTTGATAAATATATGTGTTCACCTAAGAGGATAGGTTATACATGTCTACCATGAAGGTTAGTGTTATCTTTAGGTTTGTTGTTGTGGCTTTGATCTACTCCTAATAAGATCTGTATAGTTACTAGACTATGGTAAGGATATCGGTGGCTTAAGGGTGAGATGTGAGGTCATTTTTCAAATTTTAAATCACCTAGTCCTTGATTGAGGAGTCTTATTATGTGTGGTTCTATAATAGTCGATATGACCAATTTGTAGCATGGAGCTTTTGGCCGATCTCAGCCAACTCTATCTCCTACCCTTACAACTTGGTTTCAAGGGCTCTACATGAATTTTATTTTTCTTTGAGTCTTTCATTTTGGATACTACCTTGTAGCTCTAGCCATGCCTTGTTTAGGTTATTATCTTTATCCTTATCCTCAATCTTGAGGTGGTCGATTGTAGATTTTACTCTTGAGAGCTCTAGCTTAGTCTTTTCTAGATGACAAGCTACATTAACATAGTTTTTTGTCATAGAATTTTGCATCTCCTCCATAAGTTTGACTTTAGTAGTGGGTCAAGATTGAATAAGGTTAATGTTTATATCTTTAATAGCATAATCCCCTAGTTGCATCTATTTAAGGGCCTTCATTAGTTGTGGAGTCAAGTGAGTGACCATAAGAGATTATTACATTAGGTCATAAAATGGCTACATGTTAGCCTAGATATAATCCTTGGTTGTTTTACCCTTTTATTTTACACTTGGGCCTTTAGGATTCACTTGTTATGTCCACATACTATTGGAACTAGTCTGATGCTTGAATGATATTTCTTGCAAAGGGGGTCCCTTATAGAAGCACAAATGAGATAGCCAATTACTATTATGAAGTAGTGGGCCCTATGCCTATGGAGGTGAGTGAAAAAACTTAAAGGATTGAAGGGGAGAAATATTAGAGTTGATAGGGTGGGTTGAATGGGGATTACATCACTAGGAGGATGAGGTAGAAGATGAAGGTGGGGGATTGACAAAAGGGATGTGGGAGGAGATAGATATTGTGATAGAGAAGTGCTCAAGCTTAATGATAGGTTGAATGAATGAGGAAGAGATCAGGGATAAAGTGGTACCAAGTTGAGAAGTAAAATGTACTATAACCTATAGTGGGGATACCATGGTAGATGATAAAGTGATAATGGGAGCCATAGTGCTTGTCTAGGTAGTAGATGATGCCATAACCTATTATAGAGTTGTAGAGGGGTATAAGGTAGTGGAGAAAGACATAGAAGTGGAAAGTAAGGGATCCATTAAGTGGATATTCTTTTAGGGGGAAGTTTATAGAAGGCTAGAAATGGGTTCCTTAGTGTGCTTGATCTAGGATGACCCAACCATGAGGTGCTCAGAGGGATCATATTATTATTATGGAGCTAAAGGATTTGAAGGCATAGGAATTGGCCATGCTAAAGGATCCTAGGTGTCCACTACCTTAACTTCTTTTACTTCTACTTTTGGGAGCATGTCTCATGCTTCCTCCATGGGAGTATCTTCTTCTTCTTCATCCCCCCCATCTTGACCTCAGGAGTAGATTCTTCCTTAGATTCAACCTCTTCTAGGTGAAACTCATCCTAAATCTTCTTGAACTTCTCATCTTGGTCATCATCATACAAGCCCTTGGTTGGCTTGTCAGTTTCAAACCTATATTTGATGAAGGCATCTTTCTTCTCTACACTCCAAATTAATTAGGTGAGTAGGCCCTTCATTCTCTTTGATAACTTTTGGATTAGATCACATTTTTGGACCTTATAATATAAAGACTCCCATGGTTTAAGGGCATGTTTTGACATTTAAACTAGGTCCACATGATTTTTGGGGATGTCCTCTATGATTGACTTCCTTTGTTCTAATTAGGGTTGAGCTTGATGCTTGGGAGCATTAGTGGTCTTCAAATCAACTATGTATCCTTTTGGATCATAATCCCATTACTCCTCTATAAAATCAAGCCCAAGTTCCACTAGATTGACCATAAGGAGGTGTTCCTAATGCCTTTTATGTACTCTGATTCCACCCCTTATGAAGGGGATATCATATACACCCTTTTTCTTCTTCCCAACCCTATAGACAAGGTATATTGCATCAATTTGGTGAGCCAACTCAAGGTATAAGGTTCTATCTATCAATGTGAGAGGAAGCCAAAAGGGTTATCCTTTGAAACCATGTACTCATATGAAAGAGAATTGGGCTCCCTAAAACTAGTCAGTTGGAACTTTATCGGTTGAGAGCCAATATTTTTGATAATTCACCATCTTAGAAGTGTTAGTTGTTTAGCTTGGATCTGTAATAACTGGAGCCATGAACTACTCTAAGAACTCATAGTAGTCTCTAGTATTTGATAGGACATTAGTACATACTATGATTAGGGCCACTACAAAGGGAAAATTTTTAGTATTAGAGGTTTTAATCCAGACATACTTGGAAAAAAATGGGAATTCTAGTGTAGGATTAGGTACATGAGGAAGGATGAGTATCAGAAGGTACTCATTGCTTAGAAATTCTCTAGTTCATTCCTCATGTTGAAATCAATGGCTTTAGAAAGTCCATTCTTAATTATTTCCCCTTTTCTTTTGATCTAAACAATAATAACATCCCTAGCTAAAAGTCATAGACATTGATATCTCCATCCATGAATAAGATGAATACTAGTATAGTGAGAGTGTCTTCCAGATACTGCATATAAAAGGTCAATCAATGCATGGATAGAGGAGGTATCTTAACAACCTCATGATTGATTAGATTCCTAAGGAAACCCACCTTATCCTTGACTTGGGAATACTAGATAAGCTAGAGGTTCTTGATGCTAAAAATAATGGATTTGGGGTTGTAAGGAGGCTGGGGCATCTCTTTGATATCATTTGCACTAAATTTTACCCATAAATGGGTATTACAAGTGATCACTCTAATTTTAGTGTCATATCTTCCCAGGTAGAGATTAATAATCTCATGGCACAAGTATAACTAAGGCACCATGTATTATGGTAGCATGCTTTACCATAATCTACATCCAAAGGAATTATAACCTTTCTTGCTTACCCTATCAAGCATTCAGGTGTAAGCACCCTCTATCAAATTCTTGAGGTTTTGGTCCAATTTTAGGTTGAATATATTATCCATGAAATTATTTACCAAATTTTGGTCTTTGCAAGCTCCCCTTATCATCTGTCTGGTATATGGCATCTTCTCCTTTGCTTGAGCATGGGCTGAAGCGTAGGCTTTATCCATTATTTACTTAAAGTTAGAACCTCTTCCACTACCTAAACTATGGGTTCTCTGCATTGAGGGATGTTTTCCACTAGTAGATTAGGACATAGAGGCCTCCATATTTGTATATATTTCAATGAGTCTTTTCTACTTATGCATGTTAGCTTAGATTGATGGTTACTACCCCATTTATCCTAAAAACTCTCTTTATTTCCTTCCTAATTTCTCAATTCTTGCTCCAATATCACAAAGTGTCAAGTGTTTGTCTTGAAATGAGAAAAGGGATATTTATGTGCTATTATCACTAATATGTGTGTCCATCATGGTAATTTTTTGGAAAGAGGTGCCATAATAAATAATGGGGGTATCACATAAACTTGGAGAGCCATATATCAGAGATTTACAGTGATCATCATGAGAATTTGTACATGATGGACTATATGATATTAATGTTAGGTAAGGTACATAGATAACCATATTTTATATAATATTTTTAATAATTTGAGAGAATTAGGGGAAAGTATGCATGAAAAATAGGTCAGCCACTTGTGCCAATGGTACTTATTTGTAAAAGAAATCAATAAGGGGGAAGGAAAAAATAAATAAAGATAGTTGATAATGAAAATGCCCTTCAAGTCCCTTTCCCTAATGATAAGTGAAATTTGGGCCTTTTGAAATTACCCTTTACGATTTATAAAAATACCCTTCAAGAATTTTTAATGTACCCTTCAAGATTTTTGAAATTACCTATTAAGTTTTTTGAAAGTACCCTTTGGGATTTTTGAAAGTACCCTTCAAACTTTTTAGAATGGCCCTTTACCCTTCAAGAATTTTGTTCCAAACCTTTCCTAGATAATAAGTGCCCTTTAGACATCCTAAAAGTTCCCTTCAACTTATTTTACAAAGACCCTTTGAGTTATTTGTCATTGCCACTTTGTCCTATGAAATAATTTACCCGAGATAATTTCCTCGAGACATTGATTTCCTTAGACTAATTTTGTACCATGATCCTTTTATCATGTTGTAAAATTTAATCTATGTTCTCAATCCCTAACTTTAATATTTCCTATTATCTATAATAACTAATCTCACGTGCTACCAAGTGACATTTTCCAATTTACAGATCATTCACACCACTTTTGATTATACATGGACATGTTTTTATATGATCATGGTTTTACCTCTTCCAATGTTGTTTGTGTTTATATATTATAGGTTTAATGGAATTTTATTTGGGAATGAACATGCTTAGGGCCTTTGTGCTTCAATGTTAAATTGATATTTTATTATCTTTTAGTTTGTCAAATCATGATTAAATTTTAGCCTAATTTGTTTAGCCTAAAGTCCATTTTGTGGATTTTTCCTTCAAGGAACAATTGGAATTTTCCTTTAAATGGAAGCCACTACTATGTTATATTTTTAAGTCCCCTATAATATCTTCAAATTATATCCTAGGAGATACCTTTCAAACATGCACAAAGTGGATTTCCCCTTCAAGGTATCTATCTCTAAGGAAATACATTTCAAACGGGGACAAGAGTGGAACTTTCCTTTACATGGAAGGCACTATTGTGTTATATTTTGAAGGCCCCTATAATAACTTAAAATTATCTCCCAAGAGATACCTTTCAAGCATAAGAGTGGATTTTTTGGTGATATATTGAAGACCCTTATAATACCTTCAAGGTATCTCATAGGAGATACCTTTGAAACATGCGCAAAAGTGGATTTCTTGTACTATAGAAGCGAAAACAAAGAAATAATAGATATATACAAATTTCCACTTCAAATAACATAGAAAATCACATCCTCTTCATTATAGATAAAGACCAAATATAAAATTCTACAAGGTGGAACATACAAAGCATCCTTTTGCACTTGTGAGACATATAGTATAAAAATTGCTAACTTTTGTTATTTTTAGTCTATTACAATGGTGAATAAAAATATGATAACTCAAAAAAAATGATATCAGGAAAAGCTTATAATATATAAGAGTAAAGATAAAGTGGAAAGCTAAAATTTTAATTGCCTAGTTGAGAAGTAGTCCACACCATCTTAGATGTGAAATAAGGAGATGGAAAGCACCCAAAGAGGAATGGTCAGAGAAGGTTCATCAATTTTGTAAGTCTAAATCAGTGGAAATAGAATAGCATTACATCATGGAATGTATATCATATGAGGACATTCAAAGTATTTACATTGATATCCTACAAGGTGAAGCACTTACAACTTTGTTTGAAGAGGAAAAGATGGTAAAAATATTAGACTACTTGACTATAATTCATAATAAAAGATCCAAGCTTAACAAAGAAATCAAGGAAAGGTAGAAGTAGTAGTGTGGGGCTATTTATTATAATCTTGTCAACTAGTTTTACTCTTGGGTCTCATAGGATGATTGGCCTCGTGGGAATTATTAAAATATTTCATTTATTTTTTTTCATTTCATTCTAGAGTTAAAAATCATCATAATCTTTTATCACAAGGAGAGACCCACACCTTCATCGAATGGCACTCTTCTAAGCTCTAAAAACTGAATGCTACTTTTGGGCAAGCATAGAGATAAAACACATCAAGATGCACTTCTATAAAGGGACTATGGAGTCCTTGGTGAGATCAAGTATGGGGGTGGCATGTGTCAAACTAGAACTTTTTTGAAGTGAGATGGAAGTCTCTTTGAGCTAGATGACCAGCATGCTACCACACATCAGAAGTAGATGAGGGTTGGGAGTTGGACAAAATTTAAAAGAGGGATAAAAGATGAAATAGGCTATAATGGGGCCTAATAAGAGGTGATGAGGAACTTATAACTACATAGCAAGTCTGAAGCTATAAATAAACTGATCCAAAATAAAAAAATGTGTATTTTTGATCCATAGTTCTTTATAACTCATAGAGGTGTTTGTAAAATCCTCTAACACTCAAACTAAAAAATGGGAATGAATTTTTTAGGAAAATGACATTCTAGAGTGTGAATTAAAATTATGAATGGAAATAGTGGGAAGAGGCTATCACTTCACAAAAATAAAAATGAGGAAAGGGGCCTAAATATGGAAAGGGTCTGAAAGGGGGAAAATGCTAAGAGGCACTAAATAACTACTTATTTTTGAGTGAATATGAGGTCATAACTTGAACTAATCCAAAATTATGAATTGTGGATTTATGATCCAAATCTTTTGCTGACTCATAGGGTAGTCAACCTATGGATAAAAGAACCTAAAAAACTATGGGTAGATAGATATTTAAAACTTTTGTAGGGCCATCTACAAGGGTGCCCATTATTCCTCCTTTTGCTGGGTCTTTTTATTGAGAACCTCAAATTCTCTATCCAAGTCAAATATCTCCTTAAAAGAGATGTTAACTAGACTTTCAATTGTTGTTAGTGTCTAAAATTTCAACTAGATGAGTGGGTGAAAAATCTTCTCCACTTTAGAAGTGATTAGCATTTAACTAAGGGCCATGAAAATGGACTGGTCATTCTAATTTTATTCAAGCAATACCTTGAATTGATCCTCAAAGAGAATATTATTATTGATTAAGGAAGGAGATAGGATCCCTGATTGGACCAATTTTTATATGCATTCCTTCCTTTGTTGGACCACTTGTTCTAAGGTAATGAGGAATGCCTTGCATTTTTTTATTACCTTATTGTATCTTTAAAAATTATTCCCCTTTGCTTCTACCTACCTTCAGTCAACCACACCTACTATTTATAAATCATGAAGAGAGTCACTAAAAGGATTTATGACTAAGATTTCTGAGTCTAGGACCATAGGGGTGATGAAGGTGTTCACTTGGTTTATATACAAGTTCACCTAGACCATCATCTTCTAGACATCAATGATGATAACAAGTGTCACTTTCAATCCTACTATCATGACTTTGATCCATTCCTGGTAAGACCTATATAGTTGTTAGATCAAGGGAAGGATTTTTATGCCCTAAGGGTGAGTGGTGAGCTTATTATTTAGTTTCTTTATCTCCTAGTTGTTGACTTAGGAATCTTGTTGTGTTGATTTCTAGAATAGTTGGAATGCCCACTCTACATTAGAGAGATTCTTGAAAACTACATCCAATTTTGCCTTCACCTCTTGTAGTCTTGTATTAATGACCATCCACTCATCAGTATTGACCTATAATATTTCCATTATGATGCAGCTTTAGAGGTTAGTTATTACCTAGTGGAGTTCATGATATTTGGCTTTAGCCTTAGCCTTGATGCATTCATCCATGGCCTTAACCTTGATGAGCTCCTGATTGATTTTTTATAGCTAATGAGATACCTTAACATAGTCTATAATTACTAACCTATATATTTCCTCCATTAGCTTGACCTTGTGAGTGGGTTGGGATTGTTTGAGGTTAAGCCAAATGGCTTGGATAGTGTAATCTCCTAGTTGTATTAGTTCTTAGGGTTTAATTACCTAAGGGGTTAGATAGGAGACTAAGAGGGACTACTCTCTAGTGTCATAAAATAACCACATGTGGGGTTAGGATTTAAATTTAGCCTATTTTCCCCTCTTATTTTCCATATAGGTTTCATGAGCTACCCTCATTACATCCATCTATTGTTGATGTTGATCTAGTGCTTAGATTATTTCACCTGTGAAAAGGGTTCCTTTAGATAGTGTGATTGGGATGATTTGTCTGTACTATAAATTAATAGACCATGCTCCTATAAGAGTAAGTGAATGAACAATGAGGGATGAAGGTGAAAATTATGGGATCCCATGGAATGGGAAGAATTGTGACTATGTGATGATTGAGAATGAGGTGGATGACAATGGTGAGGTAGTGAGAAATGGCATGAGGAAATACATAGGAAAAATAGAAGAGAATGGGTCAAAGATGATAGTAGGATTAGGGGATGAGGAGAAGATTGGGTCTAATGAAGTTTTAGGTTAGGCAATGGGAATTACCACAACCTATAGTGGGGTCTCAAGGTTGAAGAAGGGGTGATGAAAATATCAAGAGTGCTTGATTGGGTGGTAGTTATCACCTCAACTTGTGCCTGAGTTATGGAGGGGAAGGAGGTGGAGGTAAAAAGGATAGGACCAATAAGTTAGGTATTATTATATAGAAGGGCCATTACTGAGTTAGAAACTAGTGCCTTAGTCTACTTGACCTAAGATGACCTAGTTGTGAGGTGCCCATAGGGTGCCTATTGCTACATGGGCCCATGGCATAGGGGGTAGAGAAGATGGCCATGTCAATGAAGGCTAGGTCACCATGGATTCTACTTATTCTAGGGTATATTTCTCTTTATAATCTTTAGACACATCAATTTATGGCATGGACTCACATTTTATGATATATTATTTATCTTTTAGGTGGGCCTCATCCCATCTCTCTTCAAATTTCTCACTTGAGGCATCTTCATACAAAGTAGCATGTGATTGGCCATGATCATATCTATATTTTAGGAATTCAACCTCTTATATTCTCTCTAGTTTAGGGTCTTTAGTTGTTGCTTCATCATCTTAGATAATTTATTTATCAGGTCAAAATCTTAGACGTTCTCATAAAAAGACTCCCATGGCTTGGCGATGTCTTGAGAGATTAGGGCTAGGTCCAAAAAATCTAGAGGGAGATCTTCTATGGGTGATCTCCTTTTATCTAGATATGGTTGGGTCTAATGCTCAATTGCACTAGTAGGCTTTAATCCCACTATATATCCCATTGGAACATAATCACATTAGTCATCTATCAAGTATAAGCTTAGATCTACCTACTGAGCTATGAGAAGATGGTCTTGGTGGTTTTTTTGCATCATGATGCCATCCCTTAAAAAAATAATGTCATGTAGCCTCTTTTTCTTCTTTCCTACCCTGTAGATGAACTCCACATTATCAATATATTGTACTAACTTGAGGGTTAGGGTCTTATCAATTAGCATACAGGGAAGTTGAAAAGGCTCCCTCATAAATCCATGCACTCAGATGAATGAGAAATTGTCCCCCTAAAAACTTGTTAAATATGACCCTTCTATCTTTTATCCATGCTTTTTTCCATTTGTCATCTATGGGATGGCACCTTACCTGATGACATCCATGAGAACCAGAGCAATAAACTACTTTGATAACTCATAGTAGTCTACCATAATTGATAGGATGTGGGTCTAGATAGTTATTATGGTAAGGATGTTAGGTAAAACATCTATTTCCATAGTTTTTAGTTGAAGATATTAGGAGAAGAACTTGGATTTATAGTATAATATTAAGTTCATGAGGTAAGATGGATACCGTAAGGTACTTATTATAGAGAAATTTTGTAGCTCTTCTCTCATTGTGGAGGTGATGGCTTCGATAAAATTCACCTATAAAGTTTCCACATTCTCTATTGTGGTCCTGAGAAAGATGACTCCCTACTAGAATTCTTCAATGTTGGTGTCAGTGTCCATACCCAAGATGAATTCTAGTATGGATAGGGTATCCTTTACATGTTTTGGTACAAATCCAATATGTACAATGTCATGGGAGGCACCTATGTGATCTTTTGGTTAAAGAATCTAATGAAATGTGCCCTATATTCCACCTTGGAGTCTTAGGTGATTTAGAGTCTCTCAATCCTATAGAAAATAACATTGGGATCGTATGGGAGTCAAAACATTACTCTGATATTGTTCATGTGATTATACCAGTCCAAACATCATAATTTTCAATGTAGAGCATGATTATCTTGGGGTAAGGGTGAACGCAAGGTACCATGTGTTGTGTCAAGGTGTAGTCCTAAATTTTTCATTTGAAGGAGGGATACTCCTTGTTGATTATTTTTAGCTTCTGGGCATGAGTGTCATCCCTTAGATTTTTAGGGTTGTGTATTAGGTCCAGATCAAAAATAACATATGTTAAATTTATCACCAAAGCTTTATCTTTATAGGTTCTCTTCATGGTCAACAAGGTATTGAGGACTTTACCTTTTGCTTAGGTAGGGGTTAAATCATATTATTTATTAATTGTATATGTAGGAGGAGGGGCTCCTCCATGCTTGAGCCATGATCTCTTCACTTTGATGGGTGCTTCCCACTTCCTGAAGAGTATGTAGAAGCTTTTATTGCCCAAGAGGATGAAGACTGACTCTCAAGATAATTATCTACCTTTTTTTGGTCAATGTTTTTCTTATTTCCCTTCATTTTTTAGGCTACCTCGTGATTTATTCAATTGTTTGATGCTCTCTTCAAACACCAAAATAAAAAGTGATTGCTTTGAGGTAGGAAGGGGTAGATTTATACACTAGTGCCATAAATGATAAGAGTGTCACACACACATGAAGTGTTACCTTAGAATATTATTGTTGATCCTTAACAAGAACCACACATAATTGATCAGCTTGACATTAGTGATAGGATAAGTAGGTAGATAACCATATTTTAGAGAGTGTTTCAAACATGTGGAAAAGACACATGGTGATCCTAGTTGTCACTTGTATCAATGGCACTCATTACAAAAATAAAGAACAAAGAAATGGAAATAAAGTGAAAATAATTATGAGGAGGGGAAACATAAAAAAGGAGAAAGGAAATTATCTAACATGTATAGGGAATGGTGAGAAGTCAAATGAAATTATTCAGGTTGATCTTATTAACAAGGATATCTAAGGCATTACCCTCTAAATCATCTAGTTTTAAATCATTTATCCACCAATTTTTAATGATGTAAAAGGTTCATTTCCATAGATAATAAAAAATTTCATGCTACTCTAGTTTAGCAGCCCTTTGGTCATATTTAAGGATTAGGTCTCTTGGTTTGAGACCTGGATCTAATGACTAGGTGTATGAAATCAGTTACCAAAGTCTTGTCCTTGTAAGGCCCCTTGGTTTATTTATTAGTATTTGTTATGGGAATATCATTTTTTCATGATTTACATAGGGGGAGGATTTCCCCTTCAAAGTATCTTATATGAGATACCTTGAAAATAGGGCCAAGAGTGAATTTCTCTTGAAGGGAACAACCAAAATTTTCCTTTACACAGAAGGCACTACTGAGTTATAATTTGAAATATTTTTATAATAAATTATAGGTATCTCTTAGGATATACCTTTTAAATATTAACAAGAGTGGATTTCCCCTTCAAAGTATCTCTTAAGAGATACATTTCAAATAGGGACAAAAGTGGATTTTTCCTTCAAAGAATAAGTGTAATTTCCCTTTACATGGAAGACATTACTAGGTGATATTTTGAGGTATCTCCTAAGAAATACCTTTAAAATATGTACAAGAGTGGATTTACCCTTTAAGATATCTCATAAGAGATACCTTTCAAATAGGCACAATAGTGGATTCCTCCTTTAAGGAACAAGTGGAATTTTCCTTTACATGAAAGGAACTAATGGGTGATATTTTGAAGGAATTTGTAATAAATTAATTTATATCTTTAGAGATACCTTAAAAACATGCACAAGAGTGAAGATACTAAAATTTCACTAGAAAAATTGGGCCCTTATCATAAAAATGCTTTAGTTTAAAAAGGGTTTGACAAAACAATTTCATAGTAGAAAAACTCACATCGAGAAGATGGAAGTGTGGCCCCAAATGAAATTGTTGGATTACATCTTCAACATGTTTTGATTATTGATGTTAGTAATTTTGTGATAAAATAAATGAAGGACATTTATTTATCTCAGGGGAATCCTATGAACATTCTTAGGGGTCAAGAGGATCTGGCACCCTTCCCCATTTAAAGAAAGGTAATATGAAGGTAAAAGGTGATTGAGAGTCTAATCTTACATTTAAGGTTGGACATGTGATGTATTCTTATGGATTTATAAATTTTGGGCCATTTTCGAAGATTTTCCTACTTATATTTAAGTGGGCAAGGCATAGAAAGTCTCTAGGGCCTGAGTATATGAAGCTACAAAGAAAGTGATGCCACATGGTATCTCTTCAGGATCTTTTAGATTTGAATCCCTTTTTTAAATTTGTCTCACTTAACTCTCAATGTAAAAATTTCAAAAGTTACTTGAAAACCTAATTCCCTAATTTTAAAATTTAAATAATGACACATGGCATCTTATGTCTTATAAAGTATATGGGACATATTGCACCACTACACCAGAGGAAAAGTAACAAGTGAAAAAAGTACATAAATCCCTAATGGCATGAAAAGGTACCATGACATATCCTTCACTCATATTCATCAATGTATTTCAAGGTAGATTTCCTGATGTAAAATAAGGATTAGTAATTTCCCTCTCTTTTTTTTAATGAAGCTTAAGTAATTAATGAGATTAGGTGGTGAATAGCTACTGTACTTTCAAGTATTAGTGGCAACCCTAATCTCAAAATACAAATGATTATAACTAAATATTTTTTTAATTTACATCAACTCTTTGCATTTAGATCTTACATTTTTGACTTCAAGTTATTTGTGTGCTATATCTATGTGTAGTGTAAGGATGTGATTATGACAATTCCATTATGAATTTTTAGATTTTATTGTGTCACCCTCTAGATTAATAGTAAGTGTTCTTCCAAATCCCTATGTTATGATTTTTGAGAGGAGTTTAAAGGTGTTACAAGGGTTGTTTGAGTGAATATTTTTTCAAAATTTGAAGTATTACATTATAAATCTAGGGTATAAATGATATCATCCTCAACTCCTATAAAGGGCATCATTATCTCTATCTTAGATGGGATTAAAGATACATATGTAATGGGACTAGATTCTGTGGTCATATTGATTTTCATATAGAAGCCATACTCCCCTCAAGTATTAGCTAATGTTGGCATAAGCTACATCACCCTTATAGTATCATTACCTTGGCTACCACATACCCAAAATTGATTATTGCATGTGGTGAGGTGTACCAACTAGACACTAGGACCATTGTCGATGGTAGCCATTCAATTATCTACTCTTTCACCCCTATGGCCCTCAACACATGATAAAGATTCCTCCCTGGTTTGAAAAAATTATACCCACCATGGAGGAATGCCAAGAACATGCTGAGAGGAATGATAAGGCAATTTGGGACATTGTCAATACTTGTTAGCTAGTTATGAAGAGACAAAAGGCCTCTATGATGTCTAAGAGTTTGATACTAGTGAAATTTAATGAATTGCCCTAGTATGTTATTGTCATGGATTCCATGGTTTATGATATACCCATCATGGAAAAAATTTATCCATGGATGTTTTTAATCCTATTATGTGTATTGGAGAAGTAGAAGAAGCTAGACTGGGCCGTTATCCTCAGTAGTAATGTACATAAGTAAATGATGTAGCTTAAAACTATAATTCTTTCAAAATTGGCATTTATAGGTACATTCTACATGTCCTCTTATTTAATTTATAGTTTGGTACATAACAAAACATTCTAGGGGCTCACCAACAACACCAATGGAATGATAATTTATGAGATATACCTAGAAATCACCATGGATTATTTCAAGAAGAAATTTTATAAGGTATACAATTACTTCTTCAACATCATGATGAGTGTCTTCTTTCCTTTAAGAATTTTGAATAGAATTTCTAAAGTAGTAAAGGAGGTAATTGAGAAATATGTTACCTCCTATATCTAATTCAAGACATTCACATATATCTAAGTGAGTGGTTACTTAGGGTGTTTGCATATATTGCCAAGGTACTTGGATGATAAATTGGCAGTAACAAAGCTGAACCAATAGATGATGCCTTGACATGAAATGATAGAAATTATGAAGATAAATAATCCATTTAAGTTCTCAATCTAAATTGGATACTATTTATGCCATTCTATTGTTAGGGTAAAGGGATTAGAACAAGAAATGGGCCAATATGTAAATGATAAGATGTCACCTCAGGCCAATTATGATATCAAGTGATTGGTGAATATGGAAACCAATGTAATTTTACATCAAACACACTATGAAGATATCTAGTTAGAATGTGCCATTAAGGAAGGCATCCAAAAAATGAACTACATGAGTTTGATAGTGTGTAGGAGGTTAGTGCATACAATATTTCCCCCATCCCCATGGATATGGTAGATGATAAGAAGACCTATGTCTACTATATAGTGAAAATAACATTGAAGCTTGGGCCATCTCAAAGGTACACTTTAGTAAAGATCAGAATGATTCCATCCCATGAAGAGCCTTTCAAATCATGAGAATAACCTTCAGGTGGCTGAAAGAAAATGTGATTGATCTTGGTGCTTATGACACCCCTACCCTCAAAGAGCTTAGGTGAGTTAAGGAGTTGAGAGGTTTCCTCCTTGAGTATAGCAATGTTCCTTTGGCTTCACTATTAGCAGTGAAAGGTAAGGGCAGGTGCAAGCTTAGTGATTTTAATTTCACTAAGTTGTTTGATATCAAATCAATAACAATAATGCAATCTAAGGCTAGACTATGTTTTTCAAAGATTAAAATCCTAGTAGAAAATTAGGACAAAATTACTACTAGGGAGGTTACATTGGCCAATTCCACCCCCATATCCATTTCAAGAGAGGGAGCCCCAACAATACTAGATATTCCACCAAACATCCCCATGGATAATCTAATGAATGTTCTACCTACTCCATCAATGCAACAGGTAGCAGTTATGCCTCCCACAAAGATACACTCAAGGGAGAGAAGAGGGGAGGAAGAAGGAGAGCACCCCAAACAAAAGAGAGTAAAAAATTATCTACAACCTCCAGGTGGGTTTCCAGTGAAGAGGAAGGATGATGAGACCTCATATGTTTAAATATTAAGGGATATGATTGATGATGAGGATTTTGATGAAGGTAGGCTAATCATCGAGGTGATGAAGAAGCAACATGCATTCACTCCTCCACAAGTAAAAACTAGGCAAATAACTCAAAGAGAAAGGCCTCAAACCCTAGTTAAGGCCCTCTTTATGGGCCTATTTTCAATAGAGGAACCCTAAATAATACCAATAAAATGTGATGAGAAAGACATCATAACCTCAAATGATCCTTTATCTTTAGATAATGTTGTAAAAGATGGTGTTGAGGTGGATACATAATTTTAGGCCCCTCAAGAGAAAGAATCAAGTTCATCAGACACATAGACATTCATTGATAATGTCATCACCTAACAACTAGTATAAGGTAATCATGATGGAACTAAATAGTTTAACAAGTCTCATGAATGATTTGAAGGAGATCCAGAGGATAACATTCAAGGTGACACTATTTATAAGGTTGTGGTTGAGGAAGGAGGCTCAAAGTTGGTTCTAAAAGTACCAAAAGATGTCCCTTCCACTCCAAAGGTGTCAAGTCCAACACCGAAGCAAAATATGAGTGCAAAGGAAGGTGGGGGAGAAAACCTACAAATGGTTACCCCCACCCATACAAAAATAAATAAGTAATAAAACTATTCTAATAAATATGCTGAGGACTTTGCTTCAGGAGATGTCCCTTTAATTGAAGTACCATGAATCCTTCTCCCTAACATTAGGGTCCATAAACCAACACATAATGAAGTTCTTTAGGTTGTGGCTAGTGAAGATTTCCCCAAAGCTAGAAAGGATGTCACCATAGTCTCATCCATGCCTAAGGCCCAAGAAAATAAACAAGGTGAAGTGACAACATAACCTTTTAGCTAGTTAATAGAATAAGGAAGTTTGATTGAGAAGTTCATGGAATCTCATCATCTCAAGTTAGATTTTGATGTTTTGGAGTAGATAGATCTGATCTTAGAAAAGGAGCATGGAGAGGATAAGGATGGTGAGGATCAAGAGAGTGATGAAGAGATTTATCATTTTATGTTGAGCCAATTTGCAAAACCTATAGCACTTCGTACATCTAGCACTCTAATGACAACACCATTCACTATCTTGAGTATGTCAAAATGTCTATCACTTCAATCGGATTTTAGACAATACCCTTCTCTAGGTTGAGGAGTAGATAAAGGAAAAAAGAGACATTATGAAAAAAATAGGGGAGATATACATAATGAAGATCAATTGATCACATAAGGCCAATCACCCTAAAAAGGCCCAAACACATTCCAATACCACCTTCACCACTATAGGAGAAAATAATGTAGAGATATCCATCCCTCCTCTTGACACATTGAATAAGGATGATCCCCTTGAAATTTGAACCCTCTATAGCTACAATTTTGGGGAGACATCAATAAATGATCTAAAACATAGCTCATAGGATTTGGCTAGCATGGTGGCCCACATGATGGATAAAGACAAGGCCACCATGGAGGAGTGTAAGGTAGAGAACCAAGCCATGATCTAGTACTTGAAAAAGTTTATAAGTGAGCCTAATTCAATAACTCTAACTACCACCATAGCTCTAGGTCCTCTCCATCTCTCCTTTGCATCTCTCAATTCTAGCTAAATTTATGATTTGAAGATTAGAAGATGGGCAAATAAAGACTGGTAACAAGACCTAAGCACTAGGGTGGAAGAAATGATCCAATCAACATTTAAATTCTTGAGTGATATGGTAGAAAATAAAAGAGAGTGTGATGCTCAAATGTTTTCCTTTGAGGAGACGCTAAGAAATGGGAGGAGGCTCAATGGAAGGCAAAATAGATCTATAAGATGAGCATATATACCTTGATTAAGGAGAATATCATTGCTCCAAATGATCATAAAAGGTCCAAATAATATCAAATATCAATCAAGTATCATTTGATGATGCTCAATGATGGTATTTTTGATCTGAAAAAAAAATAGTCTGTTGAGACTATGACAAGCGAGATAGATGTCATGTTGAGGAAGATAGTGAAAATGACGTGATGGAGGATACAGTGTGCACTACTCTAAATAACTTCATTGATACACCACAAGAATCCTTTGATGTCCATAAGATAAAGTAATTAGTGTCACTAGAGAAATCTTATGACTAGCTCAAGGAACTCATTGGAGAGAAGCAAACCATGATTAGGTAGACTACTACCTAGATTGAAGAATATAGAGTCAAATTAAACTACCAAGTAGGCCCAAAACAAGGGAGTCTCACCCAAACGCTCCAGGAATATATCAAATACAAAAATATTTGGCAAAGGATTCCATCATTTAGATCAATTCCAGAACCTAATTGAATATTTTAGTTTCTTTCAAGTTGGCACCACCTCTCCTTTCTTTTCACTTCCCTTTTCCCTTATTTTATGTTTTTTTTTTTTTTTTATTGCACATCCCTTTTGAGGTAGTTTTTGTAATCATGTACATAAGAAAGGCATGTTTTATTTATTGTCTAAGAAGACAAAGGTTTATTTTTTTCTCTTATAGGGTTATCCTCCAAGTGGATAATAAGAAACATTCTACCTTAGTGGAGAATAAATTTTGCCTTCATCACCAGAGCACACACATAATCCTATGAATCATGTTCATCACAAGGTTTAAAAAAATCTAGGCCTACGAAGGAATCTTCTAGATGGATAACCTTTAGGAATATAATAGGCTTAGCTTAATTATATAAGAAAAGGGGTGTGTCCCTTTACAAAGGTCAGTTAAATTTTTGAGTCAAGAGATATGACCTCAAAGAGTTCTCACTATGTAACACTCCTAGAAATAATCATTGGCAAGCTTTGAAAGCATCTAACATGTCTCCCTTATTACAATATTTTCTTGGATATCATATATTTGTTATGTTATAAACTACACATTATACACATTTTTAGTTTAATTGATAAATGAAATTTGTTGATTGTTTCCATCCTCTTTCTATTGTTGAAGTACAATGCCATGTTTTAAATGCCTAGTTGCTCAGTGATCTGATGTATTCACCTTTATGGTAGTCAGTTAGAGGGTATATCTAGAATATAAAATCCTTTCTTCTCTAAGATTTGGAAATAGGGTGTTGATAGCCTTTTTAAGGGTAGTCTTGTGCTCATGGATTAAACTAATAGGTTCTTTATAAGGATATCATTCACATATGGTTTTAATTTCTTTTGTAATAAATTGATGCTACATTTGGTGGTAGAGGTGATATGGGAATTTAATCTAACTTCTTTGTGATAATATGTTAACCCTCCACTTTTAATCTCTATTAATTGATAGTTTTTGTCCTACTTTGTTTTACCTTATGTATAACACACCTTCTACATATTTGAAGTGTTATTTACCTACAAACACATAAATATTATTTAATCGACATGTGTTTGTATTTTGTATGTTAAATATCAATATTGCAATATCTTATTCAACCCCCTATTTTAGAAGATTATTTATAATGGAATTTTCAATCATATTCATATATATCTTTAGTATCATATATCTAACCTAGAGCATTTTCTCATTCCATGTGACAACCCTTGTTGAGTGGATTGAGCAAGTTTGGTTGTGTTCCAATTAGATTTATATTTCCTTGTACCAATAATCCCCATGGATATTGAGTTATATAATATATTCATGAGATAAAGCTACCCCTCAGGTCCTCTCACCTTGGTTCTAGAAAATCCAAAATTAGTAGGGAACTAACCATACCCTTTATAGGTGCCTCCTAGTCATTTTCTATGTTTGATCCAGTCTTGATGCCAAACCCATCCTTAGATACAATGAAATACTTAGTAAATTTTCCATATTTAGTTTCCTTTTTCATTAATTTTGTAAGGAAGAGTGATAGAGGTGCATAAATAGGAACAAACATAAGGTATCTCCTAAGATATACCTTTAAATCGGGCACAATAGTGGATTTTTCTTGCAAAGAACAAGTGGAATTTTCCTTTGCATGAAAGGCACTATTGAGTGATATTTCAAAAAAAATTGTAATACCTTCAAGGTATCTCTTAAGAAATACTTTAAAACATGCACAAGAGTGTTTTTCCCTTTCAAATAATCTCTTAGGAGGTATATTTCAAACAAAGACAAACGTGGATTTCTCCTTCAAGGTATAAGTGCATTTTTCCTTTACACAAAAGGCACTATTGGGTGATATTTCAAAAGATTTTTTTATACCTTCAAGGTATCTCTTAGGATATACCTTTCAAACATGCATAACAGTGTATTTACCCTTTAAGTTATCTCATAAGAGATACCTTTTAAATAGGCACAAGAGTGGATTTTTCCTTCAAGGAACAAATGGAATTTTCCTTTACATGAAACACACTATTGGGTGATATTTTGAAGGCCTTTTTAATAAATTCAATTTATCTCCTAAGATATACCTTTTAAAAATTCACAAGAGTGGATTTTCCCTTCAAGGTGTCTCTTAGGAGATGACTTTAAAATAAGCACAAAAGTGGATTTCTCCTACAAGGAACAAGTGGAATTTCCTTTACATAGAAGGCACTACTGGGTGATTTTTTAAAGACCCTTATAATACCTTCAAGGTATCTCCTAAGAGATACCTTTCAATCACAATATTAGATATACATTTCAAGGTATATCCTAATAGATACCTTTTAAACAAGCACAAGAGATGATTTCTCCTTCAAAAATTAAGTGGAATTTTCCTTTTCACGAAAGGCACTACTGGGTGATATTTTTAAGGCCCATGTAAAAAATTCAAGGTATCTCCTATGAGATACCTTTAAAACATACACAAAATTGGATTTCACCTTAAATTTATCTCCTAAGATACCTTTTAAATAGGCATAAGAGTGGATTTCCTATTCAAGATATCAGAATTAAAAGGCACCACTTAAGAGCTCACTATGAATTGAGGGTCACTAGGTCATGAAAATATATTAGTCATCATGCAAAGATATATTTTGAGAATCTATGAGGAAACCAAAATGTGCCACATGTCTAGATTTCAATTCAACTAGATATCTTAGTTTTATTCATGCCATGTGAGCACTTAACTATATCCAAGGTCGTAACCACATGTCAAAAGGTGGCAATATTTAGTTTTTAAGCTAAAATTGACAACAAATCAAATTAAATATAAATCCAATTTTGGAGTGACTAATTTCTAAAAGCAATAGTTCTAAGTTTGATAAACTTTCCCATTAATCAAGCTTAATAAAAAGGTCTTATGTGCATTCATTTCATATTAAGATAATATATGATCTCATCAATAAAAATTTGAAAGCCATGGCCAAAGTAGAAACATATACAACTACCAAGTCTGAGCATGAAATGTTTATCTATTCATATGGGACAAACTCTAGCTCATCCATTACCTCCATTAATAGATCCACCAAGTGGTTCTTTAGACAAGACAAGGATTAAGCAGATGTAATTGGACACAAATACATACAAACAACACCATATATATATATATATATATATATATATATATATATATATATATAATTTGTTAAATATCTAAAAAAATTTATAATAAATTAGGTGATTTATAAATAAGGTGATTTATACTTTTATATATAAATAAAGTCTGAATGGACTATAGTTTTGCTTCAAAGTTTGAAGGTTTAGCTCTGAAGACTTATAGCTATGCTCTTAAGATTAAAAATCATGAATGGGAAGAATACACCTCCATAATTGAGAATCAAAGCAATGCCATTTGACCAACAATGCCATAATCCATAATTTGATGTGATGGTGTTTTCAAAATATCTCTAAAATAATTGATGTTATGGTATTTTATGATGATATTTCCAAATGGTATTTTCAAACAAGATTGATGTAGATATGTTTTAAATAGAGGGTATTTCAAAAATATTTGGTATGAATCATAATTAATTATGATTATTGATCCTAGTAATACGAATAATGACCTTTGTGACACACATGACTACTTGATCAAATAAAGCACCTTCTCATTATATCTAACATGCTCTAAAGAGATAACCATAACTGAAACCATCATTCTTATCATAATAATATCATATAACCTACTTTATTATTCATTTTTGTATTATCGCTACTAGAAATTGTTGGGTCATATCTCACCTATTTCTTCCCCTATTCCCTATGCAAATTTTAACTCTATGTTTTTATAGTATAGTTAGATTTACAATTAGATAGTGGTTTTTCTGAAGATGGGTAGGAGAAATAAAAAAGGTGAACCAAAATCCTCCAATGCATTGTTGCAAGATGAAGCAGCCAGAGACATCTTTGAGATAGTAGGTTGATTGAATTTATTAAAAATGTTTCAAGGATTACATGAAGAAATTGTGAAAGAATTCTATGAGAAATTTTATGAATATCATGTTATTATTAAAGGTAAAATTGTTCTAGTGAATCCCTCTATAATAAATTCTCTATCTTAGATTCCTGAGGATGGAGTAGTTGACATTGAAAATATTAGTGTTTGTTAAAGGAAACGACCCACACCCTATACTAGATAAAACCCCCCAAGGAGTGGGCAAGGGAATTTTGAGAGAAATTCTTCCTCAACCTTGGAAAATTGTTGTTTTTTGGATAATGAAATATATCACTTATGATGGTTAATTTATAGTAGTGGGTGGAGATGCCATGAGACTCCTTCACTTGAGGAAAGGAGTTATTTGGGAAGAATATATGATCAATCTTCTCTCTTTCCTTCAAAATTCTTTAATTAATGTTTCTTAAAAGATAAGACAAGGTACTAGGTTTACCTACCATCATGGGATAGTTACACTCATTTATGACCATTATTTTATTAGTAAACCAAGGGGTGAAAAGGCTTGGTCCTCTTTCCTCTAAAATTTTTCTCCAGTTCCTATTAAAAAGACACCATGCTTTGCCTCTCCTCCTTCCACTACAATCTAGATTGAAGAACACATAATTGAAATTATATAATGGCCATCTCTGTCACCATTAGTTTCAAATATAATGTGCTGGAGATCAAAGTGACAAATATAATATTCTTTAGACACACCTCATCTTCCTCTAACTAAACTATGATACATTCATTGACTTATCTTGTAGGAAGTAGAAGAATAATAAGATGTACATTCCATAGAAGAAGTTGTATTTGTAGAGGGAACACTAGTAGAAGAAGTTGTACCTCAATAAGTAGAGCATCATGTGCCCTCTATTGTTGATAAGGGTAATGCATCTTTGATTGAGGAATATTTATCTTCTCCACATTCTGTCAATGAAGAAAAAGAATTTTGGCATGCCATGGATTTATTATACCATGAGGAAATAATCATAGTGAAACAAACAAAGTTAGATGTTCTCCATTCAAATTTCAAAGGTACGGACTTGATGATTTCTAATCTAGAACAAAGGTGAGAAGAATCTATAACTAGAGTTAGTGAATAATAAATAATTCTTCAAGGAATTCAAGCTGAACAAACTACCATCCAAAATGTAATGTTTTTACAAACATAAGAATTAGTAATTTGTAGAACTCACTTTCTAACAAGGACACTCAAATTATAATTTGTAGAAATATCTTTCTATTAAGGACACTAAGATTACTGATTTGCAAAATGCCAATGTTGATAAGCATAATCTAATTAATAATATGAGATAAATTATTTATGATAGAAATATAATGATTACCCAACATACTAATAGAGTAATAGATATTGATGCTTGGAATTCTAAGTTACAAGCCTCTATTCAGGCCATGCAAAGAAAAATATGAGAGATTTTAGTTCAGATAGAGGATCCAACAAGAGTTATTTCCTCTTTCTTTATTCCATTACATGAAATAATCTCTACCTAGTAAATCTCCTAGAAGAAAATTCAAAAATTGAAGGATGAAAATTCCAAACTTAAGAAGGAATCGTAGAAGCAATTGGTAGAATCCCAACTATAGTTTCAAAAACCATAGGCTTTTATCTAGGACATTTGTTCTAATTTTTAGAAATTATTAGCATGTAGACAGCTTTCATCAGTTTATGTTGTTCTCTTACATGAGAATTTTTATAAATGGAAAATTCAATTAATTTCCCTTCATTTTTCACATATCATTGAAGATGACCACGTATTTATGGAAATTTTTTCTAAAGAGCACTAAAGAAATGTAGGATGACATTTATGATTTTTATACATTTAATTTATTGTTAATATATCAATCTAGTTTTTTGATATATTTATTTGTTGGAAAGACACAATTGAATTCCTTTACCTACACTCTAAGGAACCAAATGGAATGGCAAAAAGATGATAATAGATTTATAGAATTATAAATCACCATTAGGTTATGCATGAGACCATAATTTATAGATGCAAAGAAACTTATTTCTTCTTTTGAACCACTATATCATATGCATATGAAGAACAAGTATCATGAGCTATTGAGATGTGATATTGTTATTTTTAGAGATTTTCTAAAACACCATTATGCCAATGGTTTTAATGCAAGTATTTCTAGGTGGGAGACATTACCTATTAAGTTGAAGCACAAGAAATTCCTCAACCCCACTAATATTAAATAGAGTCTAAGAAGATATAAAGAGTTTGCTAGATAATAACTTGGTGCTTAGAATAAAGAGGTTTAAATGTCTAGATTAGGATGAGATTTAGGCCTCCTATCATTCTATGTCCTTTATCTCCATGGCTATGTTGTAATTCTCAATTAAAAGTTAACTTTGAAGCCTGGTTGCATACAATTATCATAGATATTAGATTCTTACCAAGGATCCACCATGACTGGGGTTGTCATTTTGAAGTTTATGATCTAAGTCAGAGGTTTAAATTAGGAAATTTGGATTAAGGGTCAATCATCCCACTTCTTTATGAGAGGAATTACAAAAGGTAAAGTTTGGGGGAAAAATGATGAGCATTTCATATAGCTCATCATAGTTATATAAATTATCCCTAAAGTGTTGTGTTTGGTTATATATTGTATTGCATTTAATAGTTAATGTCTAATCTAATTAGGATATGAATATAATTTATTCATTGTTTTTCTGTAATTTATTGCTAATTCTTTACCTTATTATTTTGTCTTAACTTTATGAATAGCATAGTTTTGAGTACAACACATCCCACCGATGGGGTAATTTTGAGTAGAGGAACACATCCCAAGGATGGGGTAATTTTGAGTATAGAAAAACATCCCAATGAGGTTTAATTTTGAGAAGGAAACACATAATTTTTAAAAATATTTCATTTATAATTTTGAGGATTCAATAAGTGAGCTCTAACAATTGAATGCTCATAAGACACTCCAAATATTCTTATAAATTTCTCTAAATATGCTCTGGGTGTGCTCTAAAGACATACAAAGGATTCTCTGAATAAGTCTAAGAATACTCTGAAGATCTATATAGGGTGATGGTAAGACTTATACTAGATGCTCTAAATATATCTAGATGTTCTCCGAAGACTACAAAAATTATTTGTAATACATATTGCTAACAAAAATTAGGATCATTTTACTATAAATTTTTTTTTTGAAAAAAATGAAAAATTGATTAGATGTAAATGATAGCTAGCGACTACAAAAAAAGGAGTAGCCATACAAATCTTCAACCCCTTGTTTCTTCCCACCCTCAAAAACTTATCTTTAACCAATAACTAATCCTATATAATAGGTGAAAATATTTTATAAGCAATTTTTTAATATATAACGATGCATGGGACCCCTCTACCCAAGAATATCAATGCATGAGGGAAAAGTTTTCCACCCCAAATAATAATTCTAGGTGTTATTCAATCATTCATTTATTAAATTTTATGATACAACATGAGGGAAAAGTTTTCCACCCCCAAAAATAAATTTTTAACTTAGCCTAAAATTGAAACAATTCAACTCAAATAATAATATCCTAGAACATGCCAAATAATGACTTTTTAACTTAGTCTAAAACAAAAACAATTTGCAATATCAAAACAAAGCCAATAGATGAATGATGCGATGGGATAGAGATGGTGGAACCATTGAAACCCTCTTACATCATGACACCTTTTTACTATGAATATTTTCTTATAGTTAATTAAAAAAAATGTATGCTTTCCCCCCACATTCACCATTTGGGTCCCTATTGAATACAAGTAAGCACTAAACAATCTTAATCTCCATCATTTCATTATCTTGACAATTTTATTATTTGCTTATAGTTAATAAAAAATTACGCTTTCCCATCACATTCACCATTTGGGCCCCTGTTGAATATAAATAAGCATGAAACAATACTAATCTCCACCATTTTATTATTTGCTTACAGTTCATAAAAAATGTCTACTTTCCCCTCACATTCACCGTATGTTTTCTTATTGAATATAAGTAAGCCCTAAATAATCCTAATATCTACCATTTCATTATTTTATCCATTTCATTATTTTCTTATAGTTAATAAAAAAATGTTGGCTTTCCCCTCACATTCACTATTTGGGTCTCTATTGAATACAAGTAAGCACTAAACA
This sequence comes from Torreya grandis, assembly GCA_037957365.1. Lineage (NCBI taxonomy): Eukaryota > Viridiplantae > Streptophyta > Pinopsida > Cupressales > Taxaceae > Torreya > Torreya grandis. The sequence goes on along the minus strand of JARHVA010008375.1, from coordinate 169,676 downwards.
ATCCTAATCTTCACCATTTAATTATCTAGTCCATTTCATTATCTTGTCCATTTCATTATTTGCTTGTAGTTAATAAAAAATGTATGCTTTTCTCTCACATTCACCATCTAGGTCCTTATTGAATACAAGTGCATGTTAAACAATCCTAATATCTACCATTTCATTATCATTTCCATTTCAAAACAAAAATCTAGATCTATCATAATCTTAGTGATTTCATAACTTAAATTAGAAAAAAATGAAAAAAATTTCATGTCAAGACAAAAAAATCACACATTTTAGATACAGTAAAACAATATATTACATGGATTAAATACCTATCAAAAAGTACCTGTAGAAATGATAGTGAAGAATGGGGTCAAAGATTCCACCACTAATGTCACACCTACATAAATGACAATGAAAAATGGGGTCAAAAATTTCACCACTAACGCCATAGTTAACCTAACAGTCAATAAAAGAATGTTTTTGGCCTTCAAAAAGGAGAAATTAAACTTAACCCTAATTTAAAAACATGTGAGAAAATTATTTTAAAAATATATTTATATTTTTAAACATATTAAACATTTAAATAATTATGTACATTATTTAATAAAAATATTTAATGATTTAAACATAAATAAAAATAAATAATTAACTCAAATAGTTTTTTAATATAAAATTATTTACAAATTTGTATTGTTTATTATAATTATTCTATGATTAAATTGTGTAATAGGGATTTGAATCCTTAATTTTTAGTCCCCATAGAATGCCTTTGAGATAATTTAATTTACCAATTAAAATCCCTGTGAGAGTGAGTCACTTTTCTTAAATTAACAAACTATTAATATTTGGAGACAAATTTGACCCCAAAATGGTAATTAAAATAAAGGACATAAAATCATACCTAGTAACTGAAAACATAGACTTGGGAAAGTATTTTCTGAGGTTATCTAAATTATGGTTATTTGAGGGCATAATCAGTCTACACCATACCAATATATAAACATTAAATTTTCATTCATGACAATAAGCCATATGATATCTCAATGCAGAGTAGGATTAAATATTTTGGCCAACAACACATTGAGTACTTCAACTTTGAAGCCCAATATTGAGGTTAAAATCAAAGGAGCTGTAATTTTGATGTAGAGATTATGTTAATGATTTAGAAATAATAAGCTATTGCATAATAAGTGGAGTTTCATCCACATTTTTTAAAAATGTAACATAAGCAAATGGTATAATAAGGGTTTGACTCCTTAGTTTTTAGCCACCACCCTAAATAATTATACCTTTGAAATAACTGAATTCACCAATTCAAATACCTCTGAGGGCAAGTTACCTCTATTGAACCTACAAACTACTATTTGGAGATGAATTCAACCCCATAATGGTATTTAAAATAAGTGACACAATATCATACCTAGTAACTCAAAAACATCTTAGGAAAGGATTTTGTGTGCTTATCTAAATTAAGGTTATGTGAGGGCATATTAAGCAGTCTACCTTAGAACACTTACTATATATAGTATTTATATATATAGACTTTGAATACACTTATATATATTTGTATCTAAATGTAGATTTATATAATTTAGGGAATTTTCTTCAAATAAAATAGCAGTAGACTCGTCACAATAAATTACACTTGATGAGTCTCCTACCATGGGTTTTTGTGGATCGCATCTAGGAGATCATCAGAATTAGAAAATTTTCAATAATATGCTATAATACAATAGTACAACGAAAATTATAGAAGTATAAATATATAATTAGAAGTAATATTATCATCATGTAACTTTGAAACTAATGGTAATGATTTAAAAATAATTATTAGGCTCTTGCATAATAAGTGGAGTTTCATCCACATGTTTTAAAGAAATAACATTATTAGTTATTATAAGAAAAAAGTGGTAGTGTTATAATGGTAAGCATACACATTGAAATAGATGGTGTCTTTAGAATATATATGTCCAATTCAAATTTTTATCATATTTCTAAACCCAATGATCTTCTTGGTCACTTCTAATTTTCTTAATTCCATTGTAACAAAAGAAATTTATCCATTACAATCACCAAGACAAAACATGATGACCTAAAATTGTGATCCATATCTAATGAATATAGATTACCCCAGATCGAAACCAAGGGAGTTATAGTTTTGACATAGAGATTATGCTAATGATTTATAAAAAATAGGCTCTTGCATAATAAGTGGAGTTTCATCTACATTTTTTGAATATGTACCATAAGCAAATTATCTAATAGGGATTTGACTCATTAATATTTAGCCCCCCATAAATATACCTTTGAGATAATTTAATTCATCAATTCAAATACCTATGATGATGGTTCACCTTTACTAAACTTACAAACTAATATTTGGATATGAATTCAACCCCAATATGGTAATTAAAATAAGTGACACAAAATCTACCTAGTAACTAAAAGACCTCTTGGGAAAATATTTGTGTGCTTATCTAAATTACACTTAATGGGTCTCCTACCATGGGTTTTTGGATCACATCCAAGGGATCATCAAAATTAGTATATGTTCAATAATCTACTACAATATCATAGTACAATGAAAACTATAGAAATTCAAATATGGATATAGAAGTAAAATTATCATCATGGAACTTTCGAACTGATGGTAATGATTTAGAAATAATTAGTAGACTCTTGCATAATAAGTGGAGTTTCATCCACTTTTTCTGAATATGTAACATTATTAATTATTATGAGAAACAAGTGGTGGTGGTGGTATAATGGTAGGCATACACATTGGAATAGATGGTGTCTTTTGATCATATATGTCCATTTCTAATTTTATCATATTTCTAAACCCAAAATTATTTTTAATCAATTCTAAATTTTTTAACACCATTGTAGCAAAAGAAATTTATCTATTACATTCACCAAGATAAAACATGATCACCCATAATTGTGTTCCTTATTCAGTGAATACAGATGCCTCTTGATTGAAACCAAGTGAGTTATAATTTTGACATAGATATTGTGTTAATGATTTAGAAACAAAATGTTCTTGCATAATAAGTGGAGTTTCACTCACATTTTTTAAATATATAACATAATTAAATGGTCTAATAGGGATTTGAATCGTTACTTTTTAGCCCCCTAGAGATAATTTAATTCACCAATTTAAATACATAAGAGGGAAAGTCACCTTTCATGAAATTACAAACTAATATTTGGAGATGAATTCAACCACAAAATGGTAATTAAAATAAGTGACACAAAATCATAACTAGTAACTAAAATACCTCTTGGGAAAATATTTTGTGTGCTTATCTAAATTACACTTGATGGGTCTCCTACCATGGGTTTTTGGATCACATCCAAGGAATTGTCAAAATTAGAAAATGTTCAATAATCTGCTAGAAGACCATAGTACAATGAAAATTATAGAAGTTCAAATATGGAAATAGAAGTAAAATTATTTTCATGGAGCTTTAGAACCTATGGTAATGATTTAAAAATAATTATTAGGCTATTGCTTAATAAATAGAGTTTCATCCACATTTTTTGAATATGTAACATTATTAATTATTAAGAGAAATAAGTGGTGGTGTTATAAATGTAAACATACACATTGGAATATATGGTGTCTTTTGAACATATATGTCCACTTAAAAATTTTATCATATTTCTAAACCCAAAATTCTTCTTGTTCTCTTCTAGTTTAATTAAAGATATTGTAACAAAAGCAATTTCTCTATTGAAATCACCAAGACAAAACATGATCACCTACAACTGTGCTCCTTAACTAGTGAATACAGATGCCCCATTATCAAAACCTAGGGAGTTGAAATTTTGATGTAGAGATTTTGCTAATGATTTAGAAATAATATGCTCTTGTAAAATATGTGGAGTTTCATCCACATTTTTTGAAGATGTAACATAAGCAAATCATCTAATATGGATTTGACTCCATAATATTTAGGCCCCCCTTGAATTATACCTTTGAGATAATTTAATTCACCAATTCAAATACTTATGAGGTCAAGCCACCTTTCTTGAACTTATAAAATAATATTTGGAGACAAATTTAACCCCAAATGGTAATTAAAATAAGTGACACAAAATCATACCTAGTAATTAAGAGACATTTTTGGAAGGGATTTTATGTGATTATCTAAATTACACTTGATAAGTCTCTTGCCATAGGTTTTTGGATTGTATCTAAGGGATAATTAGAATTAGAAAATGTTTAATAATCCTCTACAAGACCATAGTACAATGAATATTATAAGAGCTCAAATTTGGAAATAGAAATAACATTATTGTCATAGAACTTAGGAACTGATGGTAATGATTTATAAATAACTATTAGGATCTTGCTTAATAAGTGGAGTTTCATCCACATGTTTTGTAGATTTAATATTATTAATTATTATGAGAAATAAGTGGTGGTGGCATAGTGGTAGGCATACACATTGGAATAGATAGTGTCTTTCAAACATATATGTCCACTTCTAATTTTTATCGTATGTCTAAACCAAAGAATCTTCTTGGTCACTTCTATTTTTTTTACATCATTGTAACAATAGTAATTTCTCCATTGAAATCACCAAGACAAAACCTAATCACCTAAAATTATGCTTGTTATCCAGTGAATATAGATAACCCCTAATCAAAACCAAGGGAATTGTAATTTTGATGTAGAGAGTATGCTAATGATTTAGAAAAAATAAGCTCTTGCCTAATAAGTGGAGTTTTATCCACATTTTTTGAAGATATAACATAAGCAAATTTTATAATAGGGATTTGACTCCTTAATATTTAGAACCCCTTAGAATTATTTCGTTGAGATAATTTAATTAAATAATTCAAATACCTGTAAGGGTGAGTCATCTTTCTTGAACTTACAAACTAATATTTGGAGATGAATTCAAATCTAAAAGGGTAATTAAAATAAGTACACAAAATCATACCTAGTAACTAAAAGACCTCTTGGGAAAGGATTTTGTGTGCTTATCTAAATTACAATTCATGGATCTCCTACCATGGGTTTTTAGATCACATCCAAGGGATTACCAGAATTATAAAATGTTTAATAATATGTTACTAGACCATAGTACAATGAAAATTATAGAATTTTAAATATGGAAATAGAAGTAAAATTATTGTCATGGAATTTTGGAACTAATGGTCATGATTTAGAAATAATTATTAGGCTCTTGTATAATAGGTGGAATTTCATCTACATTTTTTGAATATGCAACATTATTAATTATTAGGAGAAACAAGTGGTGGAGGTATAATGGTAGGCATACACATTGGTTTAGATTGCGTCTTTTGAACATATATGTCCACTTCATATTTTTATCATATTTCTAAACCCAAAATTCTACTTGGTTTCTTCTAAATTTTTTAACACCATTGTAACAAAAGAAAGTTCTCAATTGCATTCACCAAGACAAAACTTGATCACCCAAAACTATGTTCCTTATCTAATGAATATAGATGCCCCCTAATCTAAACCAAGGGAGTTGCAATTTTGACATAGATATTATACTAATGATGTATAAAAAATAGGCTATTGAATAATAATTGGAGTTTCATCCACATTTTTTGAAGATGTAAGATAAGAAAATTATCTAAATTTAGTGATTTGACTCCTTAATATTTATCACCCCCCACAAAATTATACTTTTGAGATAATTTAATTCATCAATTCAAATACTTATGAGGGCGACTCACCTTCATTGAACTTATAAACTAATATTTGGAGATGAATTCAACCCCAAAATGGTAATTGGTAATTAAAAGATGTGATAGAAAATCCTACCTAGTAACTCAAAGACCTCTTGGAAAAGGATTTTATGCACTTATCTATTTAACTATAAAATAACAATATACTCATCATAACAATTTACACTTTATGGGTCTCCTACCATGGGTTTTTGGATCACATCCAGGGGATCTTTAGAATTATAAAATGTTTAATAACCCACTAGAATACCATAGTACAATGAAAATTATAAATGTCTAAATATGGAAATAGAAGTAAATTTATCATCATGGAACTTTGGAACTGAAGGTAATGATTTAGAAATGATAATTGGGCTCTTGCATAATAAGTTGAGTTTAATCCACATTTTTTAAAGATGTAACATTTTTAATTATTAGGAGAAACAAGTGATGTGGTATAATCATAGGCATGCACATTGGAATAGATGTTGTATTTTGAAACATATATGTCTACTTCAAGTTTTTATCATATTTATAAACCCAAAATTCTTCTTGGTTACTTCTAAAATTTTTAATGCTATTGTAACAAAAGCAATTTCTTTATTGCGTTTACCAAGACAAAACATGACCACCAATAACTGTGCTCCTTATTCAGTGAATATAAATGCCCCCTGATCAAAACCAAAGGAGTTCCAATTTCAACTTAGAGATTGTCATAATGATTTAGAAATAATAGGATCTTGCATAATAAGTGGAGTTTCATCCACAATTTTTGAAGATGTAACATAATAAAATTGTCTAATAGAGATTTTATCCTTAATTTTTTAGCCCCCCCAGCAAGAATTATACCTTTGAGATAATTTAATTAACCAATTCAGACACCTATGAGGGTGATTCAACTTTCTTGAACTTACAAACTAATATTTGGAGATGAATTCAAGCCCAAAATGGTAATTAAAATAAGTGACACAAAATCATACCTAGTAAGTAAAAGACCTCTTAGAAAATGATTTTGTGTACTTATCTAAATTAGTATGGCTATGTTAGGTCATATTAAGTAGTCTACCTTAGAACACTTACTATATATAGTATTTCTATATATTTAGACTTTGAATCAATTTGTAGATTGTATTTAAATGTAGATTTGTATAGTTTAATTAATATCATTCTTAAAAAATATTAAAAAACTCATTACAACAAATTATACTTGATGGGTCTCCTACCATGGGTTTTGGATCACATCTATGGGATCATCAGAATTAGAAAATGTTTAATAATCTGCTACAAGACCATAGTAAATGAAAATTTCCAATATAGAAATAGAATTAAAATTATCATCATAAAACTTTGGAACTGATGGTAATGATTTATAAATAATTATTAGGCTCTTTTGAATGCATAATAAATGGAGTTTCATCCAAATTTTAAAAAAAATGTAACATTATTAATTATTATGAGAAACAAGTGGTGGTGGTATAATAGTATGCATGCACATGGAATAAATGGTTTCTTTTGAACATATATGTCCACTTAAAAAATTTATCATATTTATAAACCCATAATTCTTCTTGATCACTTCTAATTTTTATCACCATTATAAAAAATTTAATTTCTCCATTTCATTCACCAAGACAAAACTTGATCGAAACCAAGGGAATTATAATTTTGACATAGTGGTTGTGCTAAGAAGCTATTTATTTATATGAAGAATTTAAGCCATCATAAAATAAAGGATTTTATGATGATTCAGACCCTGATAAGTTTGTGCCCATAATTATTTTTAAGATGAACTTATTTTGACATCAATGTTATGGGTTTGGAGTAACTAGTAGGTTTAATTATCAATTTACAATATTTTGCTTCACATAACCCTTCTTAAACCCCACACACAAAAATTATATTAGTTATTAAATAAATATAATTGACATATTATAATGTAATAATATAATAATATTTTTATATATTAAAATAATTTATTATATAGTTTAAATCATTATAGGGTTTGTATAGGGCCCCCATCCCATAGAGAAAGAGTTTTATAAAACATAGTACAATGCCAACCAAAAGACCAAAAAAAGCCAAACCACTTCCAAATATAAAAATTAATGTAGAGCCCTAGATGAACACAAATACTATATGTAATACCCTAGAAACAAAAAATAAAATGGAACTGATAGCCAAGAAACTAGACAGTACTAGGAAATGAAACTGACCAACTTTAGAGATTAAGACCCGTCAGGACCTCACCATCCATATCAATCAGGAGCACAATTTACCAACCTTCACCGACAGGTTCCTCCTCCATAATAACTTCAAATATAAGTTATAACATCTTTTTTCCCCAAGATTAATATGGCACTAAGTGAGTGATGTCCTCTAGTGCATTAGGGCCCATTTCCTGCACCAATGTAGTGTTATACCATAACAATGCTTCCACTTTGCCTCTAAGTACCCATCTTACTAGTTTTCTAGCCACCTCTACTCACCTCTACTCATACTATTACTCCCATAGCTAGACAAATTCTAAAATTGGGATTTTTAGCTATGATATAAATGGCAAAGAAATAAATTTCCCAATTTTCATATCCAGTAGGATCACCTTATTTTGTAAATCCTCCATAAAACCTAAGAAGATCATAAATATTGACTCAAGAACCCTAAAGTCAGAAGCCAAAATAACTTCCAAGCCATCTTACCTAGAGAATGGTAGCTTTGTTAGGGGAGTTAGATCATGTAGAGGAATCTTCTTTACCATACCAACACAAAACATTAGATGAACACAAAAACCACCACTTTGACCACAAGTCTAGTATAAGTACTAAAAATAATATATCTAAGGTAAAAACCATTGTTAATTTAAAATGTACCCTAATTTTCACAAACTTTACCGTAAAATCTTACCCCAAGATGTCCATAATTATATCATGCATTTATTTCATAGGAATCTAGAAGATATTCTTGAGGTAAGCACAAGATATTTACTCATCAAATGTCATTTCTTTGACATCACTTTCTCCATAAATGCATACAGTTGCTAACACTATCTCATTCACACTATCCATGTTGCACCAAACCAAACATAACACATCACACTAAAATTTAAAATACACAATCATAGGACTTGAATACCGAGGTGGTAGTAAACTTAAAGAGGCATGAGGGAAGCCTCTAGGCTCCCTCATGCCATGGGATGCCATCAATCCAACTAGTAATACCCTTCATACTTCATTAATGTCAATCTATAATTTGAATCCCTTCATATATTTTAATATTAATCAATATTAGTACATCATGTAATATATATGTTAATATAGATTATAAATAAATATTATATGCACAACAAATCTAATATAAATTATGTGTGCAACAGATTATGTTGAAGAGCAAATCTATCAAACATTAATAAGTAATGGGAATTAACTTAGAATAGAAATGTATCTATGAAGGTTAAGTCACGTATCTATGAAGGTTAAATAATGTATCCATGTGTCATTATCAATTAGATATGAAGTGAATTGATTTGAAAATCATCATTTATATGGCTAAATCACATCAATGTTGTAAAATCAAGAATCACAAAAACTTCATTTACCAAGATTATATAAATTATAATATATCTATATATTATTATTAATGTTACAAAGATAATATTAAATTTTTAACAAAATTAAATGAATTTTTAATCTGTATAATGCCATGTAACATCATAAAATGGGTAAATGCAATCATAGGTACAGATTTAAAACTCTGCAATGGTTTACCATCTACATAGTAGATGAGGTAAATTACTTCAAAGAGAAAATACATCAAACATTATTATGTTTAGGAGGAATTCAATTAAAATTTTCAATCACAAATCACCATTGAAGTTTTCACAAGCACCAAATTTGATGTTGCAGGTGAAACTTGGCATTTGGGACAATTGGCAGTAAAACATGCAAATTAATAATTTTTAGTAGCCCTTCAAAATTAGTTATAAAAATTATTCAAAATGTTAGATTACATATAAATTATTCAAAGTAATTAATTATATTCTACTTTTATACAAAATGACCATAAAATTTTAGTTAATAATTAGGTTTTTTGACCTCCAATTTAAATTAGTGATACACATAAAGATAAAACATAAATGAATATCTATCCCAGTGAGTTTATTTCTCCACTCTAATACTTTGGTTTATTTCTATAATTCATTATAATATAATGATAATTTTCTCACTAACTTCAATTTTGGAGTTTGACTATGATATGTGTTTATTGCTATTTCTAACTATAGGTGTCATAAAGTGAGTTGGACATGTGTTCATCAGTTCCTACAGACAAGACTATTTGATGATTTTTGACTCGTGTATACCACAACCTTGTTCATGGTTTTTTTTTTAATTCATAGTTACTAAGATTCATGCATTAAATGCACCTATTTAAAAAATTAGGAATATAAACAAATGATAATCAACCATTGTCATAGACTAGGATTAGTGACAATTAGCATTTTTCATTTTATAACCATCTATGAGGATGTGATGTTATATATTATTTGTAATATAAAATTATTATTATTTTCTACATTTTATTTTTCTACTTCTATATTTTTGGTCTTTTCTCACATAATAGACTGTAGTTCATGCTTTATTCTCCTTTATGGTCTATGATGCTTCAGGATCTAATCTATTTTAAAAAATAAAAAAAACTTTCGATAGGATACATTAGGTCCATATCTAATTATAGTGGTATTTATAATTGGATTTGATGTAAACCAATTATGGTGCTATATGATATAATAATGCATTGGAATAGATGGTGTCTTTGGAACATATATGTCCACTTTAGTTTTGACATAGATATTACATGCTAAGAATCTCTCTCTTTACATGTAGAATGCAAGTCATCCTAGATTAAGTCATTTCATGGTGATTCAAATATTGATTGGTATGCATCCATAATTATCTTTAAATATTAACTTAATTAATATTTTAACATTGTCAAGGGTTTGGAATTACTAGGTTTAACTATCAATTATAATTTTATGCCTCTCACCAATCAATATATACATAAATTATATGTAATGATATGTGTGTATGCATGCGTGAAGAGTTGTGCACATGGATAAGGGTGAGCACATAGTGAATTGAAATATTTTTTTTAAAATCTGTACATGTCTATGCCTTTTTGATCCCCACCTGTGCACATGAGAAAAGTAAACCAAGCGAAAATCTACACATTTCTTGGTTAATTTGAAAGCATAAAAATTGATTTTATTTTATTGAAATCTATGTGGTCTGATGGAAGCTCAAAGCCAACTTGGGTATTAAATAAGAATTCTAGGATGCTAAAAATATTTAGGCCTAGGGTAGCCTCAAACACACTCTAGGATGGTTTTTTACAGCATGTGCACAGGGTATGAATGTGTGTGTGTGTGTGTGTGTGTGTGTGTGTATTAAACTAATTAATACTATATCTAAATTATATATTTTATTTTAAATTTACTAGAGGAAAGGTACCAATAGTTGTGCATGTTTTAATTACCAAATAGGGCTTTTGTTAACATGTGTTCCATCGATGGATCATATTGGTGTGTATAAATATTAAAGTGCACTAGAAGATAAACATGTAGTATCTAATACTTGTTTAACATTTATTATATATAATTAGAAGTAACCAATCACATATTGATAATTAAGACTCAAGTATTGATACTCTTAAAAATACCTATCGGTAATCTAAAGGTTGAGTTTTGGTCATAGGTTTAAAAAAATGCATATTATAATCTCTCATGATAAAATCAGTTATATCATAAAATATGTAATATGTTAGACCTTGAAACCTTAGTTATAAATAGTTAAGATGGAATATTAAAATTTTCATAATCTAATGTGATGTTATGCCAACTTAATTCGATGTCCAAATTTAGGTGATTATAGGAACAACAAGAATATTGTAGTGACACCTTGGGGCTTCACTCAGTTTTGATGGAGAGATTATGTGGTTATAACTTAGCGCCTTCTAGTCTAGAATCAGACCTTGGTGTAGGGAAAACAAGAATATGGTAGTGACATAATCTACTTGAATTTTTTATGATGTAACTTGCTTTGTATTTTTTGATATAATCCCAAACTCTTAAATAAACAAATGGATATACATAATGAGCATTAATCTAGAGTGTTTCATGTTTTAAAAGTTCAAAAGGAAGGAGTAAGGTAGGGGAGAAAATTTCCCTTAAAAAAATAAAGACCAATAGATATCCTTTGATTTTTGTTAGCAACCCAGATAGCACCTAAATAACAAAACATACCAAGAAAACACTTCAGATAAACTCTTGAATTCTTTGGCTCCTTGTATTAATTCTAGTAAAAACTATATTCTAGTTAGAAATGAGGGGGAAACTATTGTAGGTTTGTCAATGATGTCTCCAAGGTGACTAAGGATGTTGTGATGCCTCTAAGTGTACCATAGGGTTTCTTAGTGTTCAAAGAACACTTCTCATTTTAGAATTCTAGGAATTCAGAGCATGAGTAGGAGGTTGTGGCAACTTAATATCACCTATGGTGAAATAGAGATGGAGATATGCATTGGTGTTCTATAAAGTTATAATAGGTGATGGTTGGGATAAATCATGGTCTATTATTTATGAATTATAGAGAATCTATGTCAATACATAGTGAATTATGACCCAATCTTAAGCTACAAATTAATCTAAGTGGATATTTATAATCAAGTTTAAACTACATTGATCTGGTGCAAAAGAAGGAGCAAAGATAAGAGTATGGCAGAAAAGAAAGTGAGTGATTACCAATTTTAGTCCTAAATATCGTGATAAATCATCAATTACAACTGAGTATGAATTTGAACCAATATATAATGCAAAATATCCTAAGCTCAACTTTCACTATATACTAGGAAAACTTCAAAGTATAATTTAAAGAATCACAAGTAAGAATTAGGTCTACATTTAAATATTTACTAATATAGTCAAATAAAATTAGCACATTTGAGTACAGAGCAAAATGAAATGAATCAAAACCTAATATCTTCCAACTAATCTAACATATGCATAAATTATAAACCTTGCGATTAGAAAATAAAACCCAAAATTCAAAGAAACCATTCAAATTCAAGACATAAAACTAGAAATTAAAAAATATATATATTTAGCAATTAACATCTCAAATCTATAAAATCTTTGAATAATTCTTTGATTATATTAATTTCTTCAAGCATACAAAATTTACTCAAAATTACCTATCTTTTATAAATGGTAATACTTGCCTTTATAGAAAGGTTAGGTATTATACCAGTCAATTACAATGTACAAGTATATAAAAGGTGAGGACAACTATCTTTACAAGTTATAAAATACACTTGTTCTTCACATTTAGTCTAACCTAAGGTAAATATGATAATAGACTATCATATTCGCTATAAAGTAATATTTTTGTTCTAGATATTACAATGTTCATTACAAAAAGGACTATTAACCACCAGGTAAGCTAATTACCAAAGAATCCCCTTGTTGATTTTGTAGTAGTTCTATTGCCTTATGGTGTTGGTCCTTGATGAGCTCTATGTCCACAACTATATTCATTAAGAAAACATCTTCCTAATCCACCAAGTCATCTATGTCTCAGTCATCTCTAGCCATGGCCTCTTTTATTATCCTTACCTATGTGATTTTATCTTCTAATATTAAAATTATGTCCAAAATTCTTTTATTATCTATTCCAGACTAGCCCTATATTTTGATCCTAACTGATTGCATGACCAAATTGAGCCTGTGCTTGAATTTAGCATTATTAATGATTCTAATTATGATGTTCTTGGTAGGATTTAACAACATTATTCTTAGGATATGCTCAATTATAAGGATCAATTCTTTATCATCCACCAAAAGGCTATTCAAATTCTTTGTCCAAGTACCTAGACCTTTGATCTTATCTACTATTATTCCCAGTATACTATTCAAATGTGCTAGGCTAATAGTTTTTAACTTAGGAATTTTATTCCTAATTGCAATGTCAATGAGAACCCTAACGTAGGTATTTTCCTTTCACCCTACTATCTCAAGGCATCTTGGCTTAGCTTTATTGAATTCAAATAATCTAGCATATTAAAGAATGAGTCCTTGAACATGTCCATTAGGGAGTTAGTGACTAAAAAATAGGATTAGGTTTTTATATTTTCTTTTTCTTTTTTCAATTTTATAACACTTTATTTCATGCCTTGGACCCCAACCTTTTCTTGATTTGAGTGAGCCTCATTCCAAATCTCAACATTTTCCTCATGTATGGTAGCTTCTCTAAGCTACTATCCTCCCACAAGGGTTAATACTACAAAGGGATCCACCTTTTGGAAGGTGAATTCCTTAATTCCCACCATAGCAATCTTGGTGATGACCTTCTCCAATCCAAATGTCTCTCGATTGAACTGCACAGTGGTAGATGATCTTGTGAATTTAAGAGGCTCTGGGACCTCTCCACCTATGCTTCTTGATACTCTTCAAGCATCCATCTTCTTGATTTGTATTTCTTGAGTGACTAAAAACCTCATTTCCTCCTTCTATTTTACCATATCCCTAATCCATGGATTGAAGTCATCATGTACATCAATATAAACATCTCTTATCATGGCCCATGAGTGAGAGAGAGAAAAAATCTTTTGTAATTTTCCATAAATAAACCAGCTAGAATTGACTAGCCCATAAATGGGGAATTTATCACTAAACAAATTTATCTCACTTATGGGATGAGAGATGGTCAATCTTGATTTCTTATTTGGTCCAATAGGAACCAATGCTAGCTCTAATTTCCTATTCTCTTAAGATTCCACAAGGACCATACCTAGAGCAAGCTCTTTTCCTTTATCTTCCTCAGGATCCTCTTCTTGGACTTGGGCATCTTCAAGTTGTTATTCTTCCTTATCAATGTCATATACCTATATAATTTCTTTGAGTGCACCCTCAAGTGTATGTACTAGTTCTATGGCAATCATATCTATGTACTCAACTAGGGAAGGTGGCCTTTGGTGCATTGTTGAATATGATGGGCCCTCTCTAAACCTCTCCTATAGTTTCCTCTCTCTTAATTTATATTTAACATGGCCTTGGTCACCTTAATCTTACACAACCTGATTTGAGGTTGTGGCTACTCTTATTTGGGTTTTTCTTGGGTTGTCTAAGATTATATAGGAAACAAGTGATACTAGAGAGTATGCATCTACCATGCCTCTCTTGATGGATTGTCATCTTTGTTTAATCTATTCTCAAGTTTTATGTTATGTCCTTTGATTCATGCCAACACCTCCTCATAGTTCTTTGTCTTAATGTAAATGGTGTCATGGATACTGAGTTGATGCATGTACTCAAGTTTGGGGAGCTTCTTATCCTTCAAATGATTAGTCACTATAGTCTTAGGATCTCACTACTTGAGTTCATGATTATGAAACCCAAATAAATCACTATGCTTACCCATGGTATCAACATTTTTATAATCCTAAAGTGTAGGCCTTCTAATAATTAGAGGGAAGGGGTGGAGAAGACCCTTCATCTTTTATTTTCATATTTCATCAATACCATGGATGATCTAGGAGGAAATTACTTACTTAGCCAGCTTGCTAAGAATAATATATACTGACAATTTGTAAGGCTGGGACATGATCCCCTCAATCTCGATGATTATGTAATCAGGGTAGTACCAGATGTCACCCATCATTTCCACATACTTGTTCATTAGTGGATAGACCCTAGGAATGACAAAATATTGATGGATTCCACTATGGTAGGGTAGACATAGTCATAAATAAATTGCATATGGTTCCTATATTTAAATAAATGTAATTTGGAATACTAGTGGGAGATAGTAGTTTTTCCCTCAGAAGACCAATTCCTAATCCCTAGGAAGTTGATAGAGGTAATTAGGGCATCCAATAGGTATGACATCATATAACATTTCTTAGTTGTCTTCATTTTGATGGTAGTGAACTATTTGGTTAAGAAAACACTGATCAAATCTCTAATTGGAGGGGTGAGTTTTTCTTCCACCATAAAATACACAAAGGGAAGCCATATTTTATTCATATAGGTGGTTGAAGGGGATCTAAAAGCTTGATTCAATAGGGTAATTATTACCCTAATTCCCTCCCTAAATTATACTATTAGGATCTTTCCCTCAAAGCCTCTAATGATATGGAGTCCTTGGTACAACCAAGGTCTAAGGACAGAGTCTAGGTCATATTTGGAGGATCACTCTTTGATTTTGGTCAAACATAAATGGGGAATCAGGAGCATATAATATTTATTAAAAGATACAAGATAAATATATTATACCTTCTTATAATTCCCTTCCCATATGATCCATTCATTATTGATTCTATAGTCAAAAAAGATAGGAATAAGGATTTCTATATAATGCAGTACCTCAAGTTTTATTATATCATAGTGGAGGCCATCCTTTTGAACAATGACCAAGTCATAGTGCCTCTACCTTACTACTGTAATTATTTATTATAATTTTTTGATGGGCTTTAACTCATCTACCATGAAGAAGATCTTGGACTAGTTCCTAATGCCTAAGGAATTTAGGGCTATAACATCCAATTTAGTGTCCTTGAAGATTCAACCCTCATTATCTATTGATAAGTAGAGTTTGGTCTCCTATCTTATCTATTGCCTATGAGATACCATGGTTTCCATTTTTGTAAATTTTTCATACTAGTTTGCAAATTGGTCTCTATTAAAGCTCTTTTGCACTTTAAAATATAATGAATCTCTCTTTGGATCAAATTATGACCAAATGATTTCAATTCGGTTGCTTTTATGTAGGGTCTAGGGTTCTATAGCTTTAATGGTAGGATATATCTAGGCTCTAGATTATACATGCTTTGTATTTGATTTGGACCTTTGCCTTTATACTTTTACATTTTTTAGCCCATAAGATCTTTTATTTTTTCCTTTTTTTCTTGCATTGTGCCTACGTGGCATTGATCTAGACATTTCATGGTATATTTCATAAATGACTTTGAGAACTAGTTGTCAGTATTTAAAATTCCTTCTTTTATTCAACACCATCAAATCAAGATCTTGAATTAGTGAAATTTTTTGATTATACTCTAGGTCTTTACTTGTGATTGGATCTTTATATTACAAGTCCAATGGTTGTGATACTTGGAATTTTTGTGTGCATCCCCATGATCCATATCTTGCATCAGTCATCTATTGAAAAGTCATGGGTGCCTTCACATTATTCGATTATCCTTTAGTGATAAAGCATGAACCATCAAATCATCTTTTAGTTCCACTTTGAATGGGATTTCACCATGCATCATGCCTATATGGTCTTTGGGATTTATTAAAAATTATTTGAGGCCCTTGTACTATTATATCATCCTCTAGTGATGAAGTGTGTGTTATTTATCTATAAAGATACCCAAACTTTAATTTAGTAATTTCATGATCGAATGGTCACATGAATGTCAATTTTAACCTATTTAAATCTTCATGACCAAATGTGGGGCTGCCACTTGGTACTTATGTGGGGCTTCCAAGGTTCTTGGACTTAATTCACTCCATTGGATCAAATTTTGTTATGAAGTGAGGGATGTAGGATCTTGATCTAGGAACTTGCTCAAGATTGGTTATTTCTATCAGGTGGACCCCTTTGATTTTAATCCTCAAATGTGAGGGTACCAATTTTTGATTATCTAGGCCTTCTATGGTCCTTTGATTTTTCAACTATGTATTGCTCCATCTAATTAGGGCTTCACAATGAATTATGAATCATTCGATAAAAACCTAAGGATGTAGCTTTGCCAGAGCCTTTGTGTCATTGCATCATCCTTCAATGATGAAGTTAAAACCATTGGATACATAAAGATGCATATTGTTTGGATCCTTTGAGGGATATCCTAGGAGATAACTTAACATAAAATTCCAAATCATGTGCATGTTCAAGGTATCTCCTAAGAGATATCTTGAAATAAAATTCTAATAGTGTGCATCAGGGTTCTTGTCAAATAAAAAGTTACTATGTTTATGTCAAATCCTTTCAAAATACCTTTTAAATCAACATGGAAGGTCTTATAAGTCACTTTAAGTTATAAATTAGGATATATACCTTGAAATAAAATTCTAATCCTGTGCCTGTTCAAGGTATCTCTTAGGAGAAACCTCCAAATAAAATTCTAATCATTTGCATCACTAATATTGTCAAACAAAATGGTGTCATGGTTCTATCAAATCCCTTACAAGGACCATTGAAATCAACATGAAATTTATTCCAAGGCCATATGAGGTATCTCCTAGGAGATAAATTAAAATAAAATTCCAATCATGTACATTTTCCATGTATTTCCTAAGAGATATATAGAAAGAAAATTCTAATAGTGTGCATCAAGATTCTTGCCAAATAAATAGTTGTAATAGTTATATCAAATGCTTTAAAATGAAATTTTAAATCAACATGTAATTTAGTCCAAAGCCCTTTGATATATCTCCTATAAAATTCCAATTGTGTGTGTGTTCAAGGTATCTCCTAGGAGATATCTCATGTGCATCAAGGTTCCTTCTAAATAAAAAGGTTTCATGTTTATATCATTAATTTTATAAGGACATTTGTAATAAACATAATAGGTATTCCAAGGCTATTTGAGGTGTCTTATAGGAGATACCTTGAAATAAAACTTCAAATCATGTACATGTTCAAGGTATATCCTAAGAGATATCTCGAAATAAAATTCCAATATTGTGCATCAGGGTTCTTGCCAAATAAAAAATTGTCATGGTTGTATAAAATCATTTGCAAGGACCTTGTCAAGAAACATAGAAGGTATTCCAAGGCCCATTAATGTATCTCCTAGGATATATAGCTTGAAATAAAATTCAATTATGTTCATGTTCAAGGTATCTCCCAAGAGATACCTCAAAAAAAAAATTCCAATCACATGCATCAAGGTTCTTGCCAAATTAAAAGTTGTCATTGTTTTATAAAATCCCTTGCAAGGAAATTTTAAATTAACATGGAAGGTATTCCAAGTACGTTCAAGGTATCTCCAAGGATATACCTTTGGAATAACCTTAGCATGTCTATTGAACCTATTGCATAAACGCAAGCAATAATTCATAGCAACATTAGAACAGGTAAAACCATGGTCATTTGAAAACATGTCCATTAATATAAATGAGATTTTGGAACAATTTACAAATAAAACATGTGTGGATATTATCATGATTGTGTGATGATGTAAAAATTTATCCTCTATCTCATTGGGATGTTTTCTAGTTGTCTACGTGGAGGAATATCTCACAAGGGACAAAATAAAAACTTTGTCCTCTTGCACAATAGATAAAAATGTCCCCTTTGTATCCTCATGATTAGATAAAAACTAACATAAATGGATGTGCCACTAACATTCCAAGTATAAAAGTTTCCCAGTGGGAAATGGGAAGAAAGAAGAAGGGAAGGGAAGAAAGAAGTGGTGCTAGTTTAGAATAACCAAAATATATGATCATTCTCTAGAGTCAATCTAGATATTGAAATCATTTTCCAACTTGTTGTTATACCTAGTATATCCTTCTAGCATACGGGTAAGATTCCCTTAATTTGGGCCTGATTGGTATTTTAATTTTACTTTATACTCTTTAAGCCAGGTGGAAAACTTTTGAAGCATGGTCTAATTTTGTCCAATGAGTTATTTAAGATGGTCATAAGACTTCTCAAGTGACACCACATATTTTATTTTATCAACATCAAAAGACTCTTTTGGTGCATCAATGATGTTTTTTAGAGTAATGCGTATTGTCTCTTCCTATAAGTCACTTACACCATCTACCCTTACCATTTTCCTTCATGTAGCATCTATCTCTTTTGTTGTAGTAGTTTTGAGGGAATGATCTTTTCATTTTAAATCAAATATGTCATCTTTGAGTATCATCAAATGATGTTTAATCTCCAGCTGACACTCCTTGGGATTTTTGTGATCATTGGGAGCAATGATCCTTTTTGTGATCAAAGTATATATGCCACTATTTTATAACTAATCCATTTTAAACTTGACCTCCTCTCATATCTTGAAATATATCTCATAGAAAAACATTTGAACATCACACTCCATCTTATTGTCCACTATGTTGTTCAAGATTTTATATGATGAGTGGATTATTTATTTTGCCTTGGTGTAGAGATCTTCTTGCCATTTTTTTATTGCTCTTCCTCTAGAATTCAAATCATAAATTTGGATAAAATCAAATCACTCTATTAAGAAGAGAATATGTTATAGATCAATATTGGTAGTTGGATTTACTAGCTTAGGCTCACTCAGTATATTTTGCAAGTACTTGACCATAGCCTAATTCTATGCCTTCAAATCTTCCATGGTGGCTTTGTCTTTATCCATCCTATGAGCCACCATGTTTACCAAAACTTAGGAGTTGGGTTTCATCTCATTCCTTGATGGTTCCCCTAGACTATAGTTATAAATAGTGTAACTCTCAAATGGAGCATCTTTCTTCAAAGTGTCTAGTAGGGGAATGGATACCTCTACATTCCTTTCTCTTATGGCATTGAATGTGGTCCTAGAATGTGTCATATCCTTCTTGGGGGGTTTGGCCTTATATTCCTGAGTGATCTTTACTACATCGATCTCCCTAATTTTTCTCATAATGTCCTTTTACTTGACCTATTCCATGACCCAAAGAAGGGGCCTGATCTAAAATCCCATTGATGTATTAGACATAGATGCATGCCTCAAGATAGTGAAGGGTGGTTTCATCAAATTACATGATGTAGGAAGTGCCACAAAAATGGCCTATGGACTTAACATGAACTATTTGATTTCTTCATCACTTTTCAACTCCTCACCACCCTTGTTTGCTCTAGGTTCCCCTTATAGATTTAGCTCTATCTGATTCAAAATATAGACCAAATTGGTGAAACTCCTTATGAAAAATTTCAATGGAGCTTCATTATCTTGATGACTAATTGGAAGGTTATGCACCCACTTCACCCATTTTATTTATTTTACCCTCAGGTATAGATGAGGCTATGATGACCTCCTTATTTCCCATAGGAAACTCTTCACAAATCATGGTCTCTAAACCTTTATTATGGGTTAGATCATGGACCTTGATGTGAGTAAGGAGACATAAACGTAATTCAATTGAAGTAGGATTACCTAAAACACTCTCATTAGTACCTTTAATAGACTAGTCCAATTCCTTATTTATTTCTACATGGGTGGGGGTAACCATTTGTAAATCTTCTCCTCCATCTTCCTCTATACTCACATTTTCATTTGGTTCTAAACTTGAAAAATTTTCATTGGAAGGGAAAACTTGTGATGCCTCTAAAGTTATCTATAGTCCTTCTTGTATAAGTACCCATTAAAGATCAATGGTGACTTGAGTATCCTACTCTAACTCCACCTTATCCTTCTCATAATATTTATTCATTTACTCAACTTCACCCTAATTATCTTATCCTAGTGGATGGGTGATGACATTATAAACAAATGTCTCTATATTGGATGAGATCATTTCCTTTTCTTGAGGGGCCTAAACTTGAGTGGCTACCTCAACTCCAACCTTTACAAAATATTTAAAAGAGAGAGGGTCAATTGAGGCCATAAATTCCTCATTATCACCCCTAATTTATACTCTTTAAGGACCCTCTTTTGTAAATAAATTAACCATTGGGAGCTTCATTAGGGTCTAGGGTCTTTCCATTGGAGTTATTTGCCTAGTTCTTACTTATGGAGGAGTGAATGCTCACTACTTATTCATCACCTCTATAATGGGATTATCTTCATCCAAGTCTTGTTCATCACTCATATCTCTCAATATCTAAGCATTTGAGGATTGATCCTCTATCTTCTTCATGGGGAGTTCCTTAGAAGGTAGTTCTTCAAACACAACCTCCTTCCTCTTATTACGAATCCCAACTAGAGGCTATCAATCCCTTTTCACTCTTTTTTTATTGTATTTATCTACCTCTCCCTCACCTCCTCTATTCCTTAAATATCTCTTTGGGGGAGGGAAAAAGGTTGGCTATTCTGATGGTGGAGCAAGTGGGATAGTAGTTGGATTAATCACTAGGATGGTTGTTGGGATGGCTGGTATAGTTTAAGATCCTTTTGATGTGATTGATATTTGGGTGGAATTGGCCAATATAACCTCCCTAATAGAAATTTTATCCCAATTTATAACAATATTTATTAATTTTGATAAGGACAATCTTAGCTTGGACTATAATATGGTTATGAATTCCACATTAATTGATTTGGTGAGCTTAACATCACCAAACTTGTTCTCCCCTTTGCCCTTCACTGCTAATGGTGGAGCTAAAGGAGCACCACTATATTCTGAGAGGAAACCCTTTAAATCTCAAACTTTTCTAAGTTCTTGGAGGGTAGGGGTGTCATAAATACTGAGATCAACCCCATGTTCCTTCAACCACCTAAAGGTTCTTCTCATGATTATGATGGTCATCCATGGAATAAAATCATTTTCTTTAGTAGTGAACTATATATATGACATGGCTAAGGCTACAATATTTGATTGTCTATATACTTTAGATAGTGTCCTCTTATCATCCTCCATGTCTTTGGGGATGGAAATGATATTGTAAGTGATAAATTCTTGCATTGTTAGTCTCATATAATCTAACTTTCTAATATCTTCCTTGATAGTAAAAATTGACCGAATTTATTCAAAATGTGATTGATGTATAATTACATTGGTCATTGTGTTCACCCACCACTTGATATAATAGTTTAGCCTTGGTGGCATATTGTCAATCATATACTGGTCCATCTCTTGCTCCAGTCCCTTAGTTTTGGTAACAGAGGGACATGAATAATGTCCAATTTCAACTAGAAAATTGAAAGGGTTATTTAACTTCTTTTCAACTATCATCTCATGTGGGGCCACTATCTTCCTAGTTAACTCCATCACTGCTATTCTATCATCCAAGTATCTTGGTAGTTTGTATGGATACCTTGAGTAGCCACTTACCCTAATATAATTAAATGATCTAAATTAAATATATGAGGTACCATATTTATCAATTATGTCTCTTGTCCCCTTGGAAATATTGTTCAGGATTCTTAAAGGATAGAAGAAACTTAACATAGTTAAATAAATAGTTGTAAACTCTATAGAAATTCTTTTTGAATCTATCTAGAGTTATTTTTAGATAAACCTCATACATTCTCATCCCACTAGGATTCCTAGTGAGTCCGTAAAATGTCCTATTATGTACCTAGCTATACGTCAAGTAGGATGACATGTAAAATATACCTATGAATTCCTCATTTGAGTGGATTGAAACCTAGAGTTTCATCATCTACCTATGTATATTATAACTTAGAATGGTAGCCTAGTCTAACTTTTTCCATTATTCCAACACACAAATTAAGATTATGGACATCCAAGGTTCAAATTTATATTTTTTAGGCATCTCATAAACTCTTGCCACCATGGAAATCATAAACTAGGGAAATTACTTAAACTCTACTAGTTTTAGACTCCTAAACATTTTTGACACCTTTACCTTTTCTTGACTAGCCAGTAGGAGTTGACAATGTCCCATATTATTTTGTCATTCTTGTCTACATTCTCTTAGCATTCTTATAGAGAGAGTGTGATACTTTTAGGATGATGAAGAATCACAAGCATGGTGTTGACGGCCAAAGGATTTAAATAGTAGATAGATATTTGGATTCTATTAATGGTAGTACTAGTGTCTAGTTGGTATACTTTTGCACATGCAATCACTAACTCTGGGTATGGGGTAACCAAGGGAAATGATGTCACAGGTGATATAAATCATTACAATATTAGAGGATACTATGAGAGGGTTTTTATAGGGTTGAAAATTATAACCATTGAACATTTATATCTTTGATTTCATCTAGAACAAAAACAATGTTACTCTTGATAGATGCTAAAGTAGCCACCATTGTTCCCTAGATCTTCTAGTGAAATACCTTGAAATAAAATGAATTCCTCACTATGATCACCCTTGAAAAACCTTCAAACCTCCTCAAATAACATAATATAAGGATCTATAAAATCACTTATTGATAATCTAAAGGGATGCATGTAATTGAAACTAAAGACCATTGAAGAATTCACTGTAATCACTCTTTCATAATGCATGTATATATGGAAAAAAAAATGGCTCAAAGTTGCAAGTAGAAGATCTTAATTAAAAATTTAAATGTGAATGAATTAAATTTCTTTAGTTATAATCCTTTTCATTTTGAAATTAGGGTTTTTATAAATGCTTTGAATCTTAATGGCTAATTACTAACTACTTTCTTTAAGTTGTTTGAGTTTCTTTTCAATAAAAGAGAGAGAAGGTGTTAATGTTTATTTTATGTCATTAAATCCTCCATATAACATATATATTCATATAAGCAAAAAAAATCATTTTGGCATTTCTCAGTCTTTCAAGGACCTTTTGTACCTTGCCCACCCAAAGGTAAGTGAGGCAATTTTTAAAAAGGGCCTAAAGCTTGAAAAGCACTAAGGATATTCCATGTGTAATCACTTCTCTTTTAAAATCCAAGAGTTTGATCCATTAGTTACTATTTTCACCTGTCAAACCAAAAGATAAATGGGGTAATCTCCAAAAAGGTCCTAGAACTAATAAAACTCTAAGGACCCATCATGTGTCCAACTTAGATGCTAGATTGGACTCTTAGCCAACTTTCCACTTTTTTACCATCCTTTTTGATTTAGGGAAGGGTGGAAAATTATTATAATCACTAGAAATAGTCTTAGGATCCCCTAAGATAACCACATGTATTTAATTTTGCTCATCAATAAATTCCTAACCTCAGTCACTAAAACATATTGAAGGTGAAACATGACAATTTCACCTGAGGCCCCAGAACATTTCTTATTCGAGCATAAGGCAGTAAATTAATGTATGCAAGGATACCTAAATATATGTATATCTTATCATAGTGAATATTAATATCCTAGACTACTTCATCTAAGGCATCTAGTAGTGCCTTCCATGTAAGGAAAATTGTACTCCTTCCATGAAGGAAAAATCAACTCTTGTCTCCATTTGAAATGTATCTCCTAGGAGGAAGGGAAAATCCACTCTTGTACATGTTTGAAATGTATCTCATAATAGATACCTCAAATATATCACAAAGGCCTTAAAAATATCACCCAATAGTCCTTTTATGTAAAGGAAAATTCCACTTGTTCCTTGAAGGAGAAATCCACTCTTGTACTTGTTTGAAAGGTATTTCCTAGGAGATACTTTAAACATAGAAATCCAATCTTATGAATGTTTGACAGGAATATCCTAGGAGATATGTTGAAGGTATTACAAGGGGATTTAAAATATAATCTATTACTACCTTTTCAATTGAAAAATATACTATTAACCTTGTTTGAGAATTGCTCAAACTCCAAGAGGTGAGGGAATAGGCAAGTGATGTAAAGCTCATATGATAATAAGTGCATAAGTGATGATGTGATAGGAATTCATTGGATGCAATATTTAAACATGTATATTTATTTGTCAAATATTAAATGTATCTCTTAGGAGATACCTTGAAGTGGAAATCCACTATTGTTCACATAAGTCATTTAAAACATTTATTTTCACAAAATGTCCAATGCAAAAACTCTAAAAAAAAATTGAAGAGCCAATGTCTTGAATAATAATTCCAAAAACCTAGATTGGGCTTGTTAATTATCTTAGGTGGCTATTTCTCACACATATAATACTAAAAAAATGAAATCACTAGTACACATCTATAAATATGAATCCACTTGAACGCAACTATCTCAATCAACATGTTTACCAATCTTGAACTCAACTATCTTAATCCCAAGAAGTGATTTTATTAGTTGGCATGAGATGGTTTTTAATTATTATGTCATCTTGATTATCAAATTGGAAAAAGAACACACCCCACATTGTCATGATGATTTTTTTAATGATGACACAAATTTAGATCAAGAACTTAGATATTAACACATGCAAGGTAATTATTCCTAAGGCCTTGCATGTTTGGTGTTCTATGAGATTTCATCAAATTATTTTATTTGGCTCTTAGTCCCATAACCTATCCATTTCTATTTCTACAAACTTTAACAATGAAACTTGTATAAGAAGTATGAAAATTCACAATATAGGTGTGGGCTGAGATCAGTTCAAACCAATTTCATGCTCAAATGTCAAGAAAAACAAATACATTTAGAATAAAATGGTCAAAGGTGGTTTGGCTCCCTTCATGAAATGGCTCATTGGGCATGACACAGGGCTTTCTAGGGACATCACTCATGGCTGGAAAGATCATGAAGTCCATATGCATGGCTTGAGAATCTTGATCACTGAGTAGCTCATTGAAGAGACTATCAGTATGTATTATTTTGGCATCAAAGCATTCAAGGAAAAAAAGAGAAAGGAGGATATTCTTGACATTTTCTTCATGAAGGAAAAGAAAAACCCCAAGATTTCATCTTAGAAAGGTTTCATGAGGTTAGAACTATTAATAAAATGGCTTGAAGTCTACATCCAAATAATGACGTATATTACCTTAGAAGGAAAACATATTATGATTTTTTCCCATCACTTATTATTACTCAATCATTTCAATGTCCACACCATTATCATCCCTTTTTTTCTTTTGCAATCTTTGGAACATTTGGTATTAAAATTCAAGAGTAATCCATCAGTAGACTTAATTCACCAAGGTCTAATATTGCTATTGGTTAAGAAAAGGGAACTGACATGGTCCAAAATTGTCATTGAGGTGATTGATATCCCCAATGGGAAGGAAAAAACTAAAGAGGGGAGGAATTTTCCATAGAGTCAGCTTCTGATCATGAACTGGAGGAACAAAATGTCATGGATTATGCCAAACTAATATAAGAGGATTCTGGACTAGACAAGGGGAGTCCTACCTACATCCCTCCATTAGTTATCAAAGGTATAGGGGTTCTTTATTCCCATGCCATGGTAGATATCATGAATTCCCTTCAAAAGTTACACACAAATATTTCCATCTAAAAATATATATTGAATGAAATTATAGATGGGTTCAAAAAGTTACAAGGGATACTAAGTCACATGTCAACAACATATAAATTGGGTAAGGATCATCTAAAACACATTCCTTAGGGTAATAAATCAACTCAAAGTGGTGGAGAGGAGGATTTCAATAGGGATCTTGAGGAGGAAAAAGTGGAGATCTAGTCTACCAGCCTCAAACATAAAAGATAGGAAGAAGATAAGGATCATTTTATGGGAATTCATACTAGAAGAAGGAACAACAAAGGTGATAATACTATGATGTAGAATTTGGTATTTTTTCTTGATTTAGAATAGTTGGGATTGCTTTGTCTCTTTTTTTTAGTCTTAGGTCTTTTTCGCTGATAGTTTGTGTAAGTTTGGTAGCATGGGGATTTAGCTATTGGGTTCATCTATTTCTCCTTTTTTGTCCTTTGGCTTTGTCATGTCTATCTTCTAGGTTTTTTCTATAAAGGGAATGGGCCCCTCCAACCTAACTTTTAACCAATTGAATATATATATATATATATATATATATATATATATATATATATATATATATATATATAAAACTAATATATATATATATATATATATAAACTAATATACATTGAAGGGAATTTTAATAACTTCATGGCTACATTGAAGGTAACTCATAAGATATAAAATTATGCATAAAGGAGCCATTGAAGGTATTAAAAGGCCCTATTATCTTTAAATAATTCCAATTGTGTGCATTTTTAAGGTATCTACTAGGATACCCATTGAAAGTACTATAAATGCATGTTTGAGAGTCTCTCTGATGAGATACCTAATACCTTAAAAACATTCATTATGGTATAATTAAAGGTACTAAAAATCCCTTTAAGGTATCTCCTCAAAGATACCTTGAAATAAAAATCCAATTTTGTGTGTGTTGAAGGAATGTTAGTAGATCATCATGTAAATTACAGGTATAACTTTCACCATAGGAAGCAAAAAATAATCATAATAGCATGAAATAATTTGCACAATCTTCAATTTTTTATACCACATAAAATATAAAGATAAACCAACATGGTGTTAATAATTATAGATCATAAATAACATAATACAAGATAGAATAAGATAAAACAAAATAGAGTAAACACTATGCACCATGAAAAATATAACATCAAAACAATATATAGATTTTTGAATGGCTCTATCTCTTCACATTATATCTTTCCATCATACAAAAATAGAAGAGACGTGGCATTCTTATATCTATCACTTTCCTAACAAGGCCAAAGACATCTAAAATATAACCTATACACATGTCCTTGCTCCACATCTAAAACTATCATTGACTTTAACTACTATTTATCACGATACTAAATCTAAACTCTAATCTTGACTAAAGATGGAAAAGATTATCCTTTCACAAAAGTTTTAATAATCACTCTAGGTTTTCTAGTTTTACAAACTTTATTACTACCCTTGGCAATTATTAAACTACAAAACTTGAACTATACATTAACCTACTATATAGGTTGTGGCTGCCCAGACTGTTCCTTTATATGCATCTTTCTTTTCTACAAAATTGGTTGGAGCTCCTATGGTAGAGTAAACTTAGTTTTATGTATGATATGTGCAATAGCTGGTTCAATCTATCAAATTTCATTCTTGAGTTTTTTCACATGTATTGTAATTTTAATGACCATCAAATTATGCACATCTACTTTTTCTATGATGATAAATAAGTCTCTACCATTTTATATCTTAAGATGGATATCTGACACAATATCATCGAGCCTATTTGCAATCCTTTGGGTTTGATTTGTCATAAATGTGTTGCTTGTTGTCATGTTTTTCCAAACCTAGAGATTCTTCATCATGGTTTCCTTGGATTCTAAAAACTATTGAAATGCACCATTTATTTTTTCCCCATTAGCCATTCGATTATTCACTACAAATTTATCTTTATCAACTTTTGTGAACTTTGGTTTAGCATAATCTAAGGATCTGTCAAGTTGCTACCTCCAATAAAACATTCCTTGTGTACTCTACTTATTTTGATGGACAGTTATATCTAGGACCTATACATATTCCTCTATAAGTTTTCAAATTCCTTTTGTCTCAATGCATATAGCCTATCCTTGGGTGAATATTTTATGTGCACTCACCCAATCCTTTGTTAGATGAGTTGGCAATATAGTGAGTTGTTTGTCCTTAAACATTACTTGATCACCAAGGACTTACAAAACTAGAGTAGGACAAGATGTATTAATGAGATACCTATCCTCAATAATTTGATTTTTTAATTTTGATTTCTCCATGTGTAACTAAAAAACCATCTATTCTAATTTTTAAGCCTTTAACATAATGGATTTTTAGAATGCATTCACTCTTTCAATTTCTTTGGACAATAGCAACTTAAAAACATCCAAAGTCATCTCCATGGAAGTGGAAACAAGAATAATGGATCTCATTCAGATACTGGTATCTAGGGATGCATCCATTATATATACATCATCTATTTCCATATCAAATTATGAGTGCTATGAATATTTGGATTTGATAACCATGACACCTTTGTGCATGAAAATATTTCTTGACTCAGCTAGAGGGACAAGTGTATCCTTGTGCCTCATCATGCCCCTAGACGTCACTTGATGGGAACTACTTATTATATATTGATCTCTAAAAGATACCAAACATTTTAGTATATTGGTTGAAGAAATTTCTTGATAAATACCACATTTTTTATGCATCAGTGGTCGTACTGGGGTCTTTTCCTCTAGTAGATCTATAAATTATGTAGATGATGAACCAAATTTTGGATTTTTTTCAAAAAAAATGATGCAAGTTCATGTTGAGCTTATTATTAATCTACGGTATCCATAATAATAGTGGGAGGGGGTTGAATAATGTCAAACTAAATGATCATTGCTTACCTTATTCCACACTTAACAAGTATGCACTAATGTCTAGAACAAGAACTCTTTCTTCTCCTCCTTATCATAGAACTTTTGACCAATGTCCTTGATCATGTACTGAATAACTTACTATTCATCAACCCACAACATTGAGAGATCATACTCCCAAGTTATCCTTGGCACATGTGGGTTGTCAAACCAAGACTTGATTTGCCTTGATCTCCAAGGAGTTGTGGACTATTGGGGTGAGGCCTATAGTTGTGTAGCTAGCTACAGTTGTTCTTATCTTGTTAGCCTTATTGTGTGACTAGCTTTCTCTACTTCCATAATTTGGCTTGTGATTCAACCCTTCTGACTAAAAAGGGCATTGGAGTCATAGTTGGCATGGCCAAATCATGTACCTTGATTTGAATACCATTGTACAACTTGGTTACCAATGCATGTTACCCTAAATATTACATGAAATCCTATGGAATTTGAGGGTTTGAACTCATCAAAGCTAGAGCCTCAAGCCATTATGTGTTAAACCACCCCAATTTCTCATAATATTTCCCTATCTTAGTCCAAGTGATGTTTATAAGGGTAGTAGTAGGCCAAAAGTCTACAGTAACATTAACTTGGCCTAGTGAGGACTTCCATTGGGTGAAGAATAAAAACAAAACTAGAAACTAATATTGGAAATTTTGTTAGATACTTGAAAGTACCTTCTTGATATTAGTGGTAAGCTCAGATGTGAAAAACATGAGCCAATTAAATTTCTCATTCTATTATATCATGTAATACACAATGTCAATTACTCTTTTTGTTGCCTATTTGGCCTACTTCATTGTTTACCAAAACCTCTTTGTAATACACTCTACAAGAATGCACATTGTAATGTCCTTAATGGATTAAATTAGGGTTCCTCTACCTATGCTAGTGGGAAACATGTCCCAAACATATGGATGAATTAGCAGTGTGGTGGAATTATATAACAATAATAATTTTCCATGATTTGGGAGGCATGTGGTTCTTTCCATGGTCCGCACATTGATTCAAATGGTGATATCTCTGGACAAATGAATATCCCCTTGGTTTTAAGGTAATATGGTGACTTCTATCCATAATTATATTTTAAAAATGTCAAACCTTACATGGAACTAATGTTACATTTACAATTTTACAAAATCATGTCTCTTGTATAGGTATGTGTTGCAATATTTATCTCTCCTTCTCTATAAAGGTTTTTTCCTTGATGTCAAGGTCATATTTCTACCTATAAGATATACCCATCAGGACATAAATGGCACATTTAGAAACCTATCTAAATGTATAAAGAGGAAAGATGTATGGAGTGTGGTAGAGATCATGGGCAATTATAAGATGTTTGAAAATATAAGAAACTTCAAGCCATATTTGATTGAAGAGGTAGTGGATTTCAAAGAGTATGTTAGTAGTTACTAAGTGAAGGGAAGAAATGAAATAGTAGGCTTCAAAAAAGGTCAATACTTTATTCTACGCATGGATTAAGGTTAACCCATTATGTATTGAAAAAACTCTGTAAGAGATAAAAATTGGTCCCCCATGATTACATTATGGGGAACAAAAGAAAATGGTGAGCCAAATGTTCTAGAAGGTAACTCAACAAAATTATATTTCAAAGACTTGAAAAATAGAGAAATGTCTCAATATTCCATTGTTGTTAAAGACTTAGATAGAAGTATAAACAAGAGTGAAAATAAATTGCATATAACGTGAATAAGTATGTACAATAATTCAATGATTTTGGTTTGAATAGAAATAGTAAGTGGAAGGATCTAAGATATTACTTCCAGAACATCCACAACATAATTAAAGAAGACATGTTCCCTTTTGAAGTTGAGTGTACAAGAAAGTTTTGGCCTTGAAATCATCATTGCATACCCTTTCATAGAGATCTATAAAAAATGGTTCATAATAGCACCCTTGATTTTGGAGTAACATCCAAATATACATATGTTAGTCTAAGAAGTAAAAAAACAAGAATTGTATTTGATCCAGTTCAAGATGTGCAAATCAAAGATATGTTATTTGTAAGACTTGATGATTCTATAGGAGTGGACTACATAGTATGGGTTTCTAGAGATAAAAGTAATATTAAGATACTACAAACAAATGGGGATACAGAATGAAGGGTTAATGTAGCTTGGTTCATCCCAATTTATGTAGGGAAAAAAGATGTAGAAGAAGTAGAAATTTATTTAGGCTGCTTGGACAAGAAATGGAAGCCAAATCCAACTGACACATATTTACCATCAACACTCTTAGTATCATCTACACTTGAAAACCAAATAAAAATTAGAGAGGTCATACATTTGTTCTCATTGATTTTTTGAAAGGCATTGTAACAAACTATTTGAATACATCATCATACTAGGCACTAACAAAAATAGTGATAAAAGGATTGGGAAATTTGAAATGGTGTTTTCCTAGTTTTTGAATCAGAAATATGATTTTTTTAAAAATTTAATCCATTTTTTTAGAATGTATAATTTTTTATTATTTTATTTATTTATAGTGGCACTTCACATTTTAGGT
>JARHVA010008375.1:65000-132500 GCA_037957365.1 Torreya grandis | reverse complement strand
AGATAAATGACTTAAATTGGTATAAAAACTAAGTTGTGATTTAATGTATTGTTAAATGGTTACATATGTATAAGCAACTATATGTGGGTTGTTTTAAAAATAAATATATGGTTTAGCCCTATAAATGAATATATAAACTTAACCTAACTACTAAAAAATTGGGTATATAAGATAATTTTTGTGAGATGTGTGTGTGTGTGTGTGTGTGTGTGTGTGTGTGTGTGTGTGTGTGTGTGTGTGTGTGTGTGTGTGTGTGTGTGTGTGTGTAAACTTAACCTAACTACTAAACAATTGGGTATATAAGATAATTTTTGTGAGATATGTATATGTATGTATGTATATGTATGTATGTATGGGTTATAAATAAATATAGTGTATTAACCTTTATGAATAGTTCATAAAAATTTAAACACACACATATGTAGATAATTACATGGTACATATATGTTCATATTTAGTTAATAAATGTGTTAAAATGCAAACTATGATGTATTCATTAATTTTAATTTTTTGAATTAGCTATCAATTGAATGGATGATAACTAGTTAATAGTTAGAAAAAATAAATTTGGTGGTTATTATAATTTTTAATGCTATAAATTTATTGTGAAATCCCTTTATTATGTTTATTTTTATTTTATACTTATGAAATGGGTGTTTCATATGGAGTTTTGTAAATACTTAAATATTATGAATATTTTTAGTAACCAAATATAATTATAATATTTCCTTATTGGAGTTAGATAATATGTTGTATTAGAATTAAGGAAACATGATTTTACATTATTATTATATAGCATGTAATTATTCATTATATTTACTTGTATTTAAATATTATGGTATTGATTATATTTATATATATATATATATATATATATATATATATATATATATATATATATATATATAATCAATACCATAATATTTAAATACAAGTAAATATAATGAATAATTACATGCTATATAATAATAATGTAAAATCATGTTTCCTTAATTCTAATACAACACACACACACACACACACACACACACACACACACACACACACACACACACACACACACACACACACACACACACACACACACACACACACAGATATATATATATATATATATATATATATATATATATATATATATATATGTTGTATTAGAATTAAGGAAACATGATTTTACATTATTATTATATAGCATGTAATTATTCATTATATTTACTTGTATTTAAATATTATGGTATTGATTATATATATATGTGTGTGTGTGTGTGTGTGTATGTGTGTGTGTGTGTGTGTGTGTGTTGTATTAGAATTAAGGAAACATGATTTTACATTATTATTATATAGCATGTAATTATTAATTATATTTACTTGTATTTAAATATTATTGTATTGATTATATATATATATATATATATATATATATATATATGAGAATTCCATGGAAATATTGTATAATACTTATTTAGTAAACTTGGTATTAATGACATTAAGTAAATATTATTATGAGAAGGTTCTCATTCATTTATTTTGAGTCATTAATACATGGAATAAATGAAATAAAATTGAGTGTGTATGGGGGTAAATATGACTGATATAAGTGATAATTAAAATATATGACAACTTTGGACAAAGTAATGTTTATATTTAAACATTATCATTCCACATGTTTGATTGATATGCATGTATGCATGATGTCATGTTAGAACAAAATTCTTTATGATATGTTGTATGCCATTAAAATATTACAACACACGCATTATGTGGGGAATATATGGTCTATGGTTGGTGTGAAGAATCACTCTAATTATTCTCTCCCTCTCCTATAGTACTCAGATGATAGATAATTTTACTCGTTTTTACATTTTGTATACATATGACAAGGTTGTGGATAGTCGTTAGTTACATGGAATAATGTATTTATTTATATTGAATTTGATGTAAATTTTTGTTATTATTTTACTTTGATAACCAAAAAATCTATTCTCTTATTGTATAAACTTTTATTAGTTGGTTTAGTTATTATTCAACTGATATAAGTGTATGTATGTATGTATGTATGTACTGATCGATTGAATATGTAATTTTGTTGAATGTGTTAATTTGATCATTATCTAAATAAATCACAAACATTTATTAATATAATATGAATTTAATTATATACCAATTAAATAATATTATTTAAGAATAATTTGGTTTGGATTATTTTAGTAAATAAAAAAACTTTACCATTTTCAAGTTAAACCCAGTGGGGTTCTAACATTCCATATCTAGCATAGATTTATTTACTATTTTTATCCTATATTAGTTTAATGAATTAAACCTATTTTATATCTGATTTTATCTTTTAATTAACCTAATATTGAGATAATTTATCACCCTTGTACCTTAGGCTATCTCTATGCATTTCAAATATCGATTTCTTAATATATATTTTTAGGGATAAACATCTAATGTAGTAGTTGGTTTACCTTTAGAAGGTTTAGATTATTAATAATTTATTAAATTTATCATTCTTAAAAAATTTATAATTTATATTTGATTAAATCCTATATTTGTATGAGTCTTATAGGTTGGATTTGATTAAATAATTCACCCTAACTAGATATATAGTGTGAGTTTATTAAATCAATCACACTCACTAAGTCATGCACATGTTTGGGTTACATGATTGAGAGGAAAAAAGATTAATGGTCATGTTTCAAATCATTTTTATGCCAAACTTGGGATAATGTGTAATCCTCTCTCTCTATCTCTCTCTCTCTCTCTCTCTCTCTCTCTCTCTTCTCTCTCTCTCTCTCTCTCTCTCTCTCTCTCTCTCTCTCTCTCTCTCTCTCTCTCTCTCTCTCTCTCTCTCTCTCTCTCTCTCTCTCTCTCTCTCTCTCTCTCTGTGTGTGTGTGTGTGTGTGTGTGTGTGTGTGTGTGTGTGTGCTTATATGTGTGTAAAAAGAGAGATGCATCTAAAAATACACACACAAAAAGAGAGAGAGAGAGAGAGAGAGAGAGAGAGAGAGAGAGAGAGAGAGAGAGAGAGAGAGAGAGAGAGATTGGATTGAAAATGACCCCAATGTTGGCATAAATGTGAGATGAAACATGACATATATATATATATATATATATATATATATATATATATATATATATATATATATATATATATATATATATATATATATATATATATATATATATATATTGTAGGATTAAAATTTTCCTAATCATAGTTTTAATGTTTCTTAATGAGGCATCATATCAAATCAAATTTCGAAAAGGCAAGATGGTTATATCAACATACAGGTGCACTCCTAACCTTACTCTTATTATTTTTAGTCATTTCAAATTATTTAATTTTGATATTTCATACACTAATTATATATTATAACATAATCTAGGTTGTATGTTAGTTTTTATAAAATTACTCAAGTTGGGATTATACAAATGTAAGGTATGTTATACACACCCAAGTACATATTTATTTCCTCTAAACTAGTAATTTCATTACTAGATTAAGGTGGGTGGGGAGTGTATAAAATTAAATATTTATATAAATCATCATTATTGTACACTTGTAAAATACCAATCATTATTTTAACCTTTATTTATATACCTAACCACTATAAAAAGGTTTTCATTAACTATCTCTTTGTACCTAATTGTTTATTTATTATTGTAGCTATTGTTATTGTAATTACCAAGCCTTATATGATGTGAACAAATATTTAAAACTGATTTTTATCCTTTACTACCATTTTTTGACCTATACATATTTTATATCTCCCTAGACACTTTTTTCCTAGACAAACATAAACATCAATGTAAGTATTCACTTTTATAAAAAAGTGTAGAATTCCCAAAATTTATCAAATTTGAAAAATAAACACATATTAAATGTTTACCCAAGTTATTTAATGTGACATATTTATAAAAGTATTGATATAGATATAAGATCAACCCTCATTCATATGTCACATGAAAATCACATAAAACTCATAGAGAAATATACCAAGAATAACTCAAGCAAGCATTCAAGTGTGAAAACATAACCTTTTTTGTCCCTAGTTACACATCAATCATATTAGAAGTATTTATATAGTTTTGAATCATTCAAATAACATCCCATGATCCATAGTTACCAAGTCACAAGTTAGGTCACTATACATATATGATTATCACAAATTGCATCATTGTGCACACATAATTCAACATTTATGGGATAACTACATAAATTTGAGGCCCTCTTCATAGTATTTTATATGTGTATATAACCCATTGATAGCTGGGTCCTTGGGGAAACTTGACACCCTGATTCCACTAATTCATTTATCCCATAATCACTCCAAGGGAGAAAAATTAGGATTTGGTTATTTGAAAAAGGTGACAACATATGCACATGATCTAAAGACATTAAAAGAAAGGAAACAAAAAACCTAGAAGTCTCTAGTTGGTCAAATTTAGATATAGCTAGTATTCTATATAGGAAACTTTTATTAGTGTTAGACACCTATGTCAATGCAACTATCCAAATTTGATGCAAGCATATAAGGCAATAAAAATAATATTTCTATAATCTCACAATTATTACTAAATCATCTTCCATTACACTTCTAGCATATTCCAAATCAAACCTCCATGTGTACAATAAATGATAAAAGTAGAATTTTATTCCAATTCATTTAGATATCTATCAATAGTTTTACTTTACTATTCTTACAATTTACAACCATATAGATGTAGAGTAGTATTTGTCTAAGTTTTATATTAATGGACTTTCTTATTATATTAGTTCACCATATTTGTGTAAAAACTAATATAATCCCCTTAACGATAGATAACTATGTTTATCTAAATTTAGGGTTAAACATATGGAGGAAATGTGTGTATAAGATATAAATTTTTACACAATGTCCAATTATGTTAGAGTGTTCAAATTTTGCATTTCTAGAGTGTCTAATACCAAATTTTTCTGTCTAAATAGATGAAACAATTTTGGAATTTCTTAATTACTTTTGTTTTATCATTTCATGGTTTAATGTTTGGTTTTATAATGTAAATGTTGGTTTTATTTTAAGGTAAATTTACACACTATATGAACATTATAATTTGGTTTACCTAAATATATGTTTAAAATAAATTCTATTAAGAAACCCATAACAATATGGCCTTAACACTAGTAGGATGTGAATAATGTTTTTTTTTTTTTGGATTAATGTTCTTGTTAACCATTAATTAAAAATAAAATATGTAAATGAATTAATATTATGATATATATATATATATATATATATAGTAAATTACAAATATGGACATAGAACATTGAAAATGATTTAGCACTCTAGCTTACTAAATACATAAATTATAATACAAGGTTAAAATACATATTGGTTAACAACTTTGTGAAATACTTATACTACATGTTGGTTACAAGAATGATGGTACACTAGAATGTGGTCTATTTAGATTAGGATCTGGACCTCTATGTGCATGTAAAAACTATCATCAACCTATGTTCAATAACATTAGATATTATAAGTCTTATGTTACTATCTTCATAGTTTTTCCTCTCTAAATTTATTTAGGTAGGTTCACCTAGTTTTATGTAAGATTTATGTGTAATATAAATGTTATATTATGTTCATAACTAATATAAATATGTTAGGATTAACTTAAAACCCTAGGTATACTTGTAGGAAATAATTAGTCCTAAAAAAGGGGCATGAAGGTGGGTTGATTTGAGCCAAACAACTCCATATTTGATGGTTGAGTGATGCCTATAATTTTAATCTAAGAGGGAATTCAAGCCACATGTATTTATCAATTTTAGGTGAATGTCAGAAATATAAATCATTTAGTGGGTGAATCCTATAATATAACCACTGATACTTTTAAAATGAAAACTTTAGGTTGAATCTTGAGTGTTTTAGATTATGATATAATGTGATCCTAGTAACTAATTATTAAATTAGGAATAGTATGGTATTCCTCTTATTTTTTTACAAGTGTGTATATATGTATATTTGATAAGATCCATATAGATAATGTTGTACCCAACATACCCCCATTATAAAAAAAATAATGGGGACCCACTATATTTGTGAAAAGGTCTACGCCTATCTTGAAAGTCTTATAAAATATAAAGCATTATATGTTTCACCTAAATTATCTATTCAAAAATTATATGAACACATTTTATTTATTTAGAGTAACCTAATAATTCTCTTTAAAATTTATCCATATGTATAGGTCTCGATAGATGCATAAATGTGAAGTCCCAGGCTTTACAAAATTAGTCTTAAGAACTTTCATTCATAATCCCATCTTCAACAATTTTTAGCATTTCACACCTATATAAACCTTTTAGTGAAGTTTCTCTTCATATTTTTTATTCAAAGGTTTTATTATGGACAATTTCTCAAAGATTCTATTTGTAAATTTGGAATTTGTAATTTTATTAACCATATCTTAAAGTATTATCTAATTTACTCTTCAAGAGCTAGGCTTTTAGAAGTGTTGTACTTTGGCATTCTGGTATTCAAATAATTTATTTACTGAGACTCTTTGATAAAAGTACTTGTTATGAAATTGGTCTTTGATGAAATTGTTTGGAACATTTATTCAATGCAAGTGTTTGGAGAAAATGTTCAAGGTTTTGGTCTTCAAAAAAAATATTTGACATTTTGGTCTTCAGTGAAATTGTTCGGCAAAAGTGTTTGGAAGATTTGGTATTTAGATAATTTGTTTGTATCATTTTGGTCTTTAGTAAAAGTTTTCAAGACTTTTGTTCAGGATATATGTTTATTTTTCAAACATTATTTTAACATAATATCCTAATTCCCAACTACTAAGATGCCTTATGACATAGTAAACCAAAGTGAATGAAGTGATGAAATGACACTTGGAAAAATGCAATGGTGTGTCAATAATTTTAAAGCATCAAAAATACCTACATGGAATACCTACCAAATGAAATAGAAATGTTTGAATTGAACAAAAAAAATAAATTTATAGACATTAGATATTAATGGTGCATGAATTGGAACTGAATTCTAGAGTTATATGAATGAATTATGAATAAATAATGTGCTCATTGATCACAATCTAAATTCAAACTCAAATTATTCCCTACCACCAAACCCTAAATACCAACATTTTGATCATATAATACATCTAGAAGAGATGAACAGTTAAAATAAAAACCAAAGATTTGTCCACATAGTCAATTAGTAATGGTGTCCTCATCTAAGACATTATGAGGGATCCTACCCCTATCTATATTCTAAATTAAGGATTTTATAGATTACAAGGACATTGTATTTAACCCCATAATATTAAACAAAAACTAAAAAAATTATTCAACATTGTGGGAGGTGATTCACTAGGTTATTGTGCACACTCATAAGGAAAATTTGACTCCAAACCAATGATAATGGGCACATATTATCCCATTTAAATTCTAATTAATTCACTTCAAAATGGTGAAAATTGAGCTAATTCCATGCATTTACCTCCAACGAGACTTGTTCTTCTCTGGGAAAGTGATTGGAGGCACGTTCTTGCACCAATTAGGTCATAAGATTATTGTATCATGCATATTGGGTGATGCATTCCAAATGTATTTATCTATGCCCATAATATATGTTGCATATGAATTTCATAGGGTAATTTCATGGAATAATGATAATTTGATTGAGAAAACACTAAGTAGCTAGATGGTTCCAAGGGAGACTACCAATCTAAAAGAGAAGCAACTAATGCATGTGACTATATTTAGAATATGAATCAATGTTAGGATTGCCTTCCTAAATAGGTTATATGGATACCCTAGCATATAATTATTTAACCTTAAGTGTGTTAAATTTCTTGATTTATTGATGACATTAGAGTTGACATTCGATCTAGGTGAGGTAAGTAGTGCAAGGTTATCAGAACAAGTATTGCACAAGGATAAGAAGCCCTAGGGAGGAAATTTATTTATGATGTCTTACATTTTAGACAATATTCTAAACATATTTTATGTACACAATGTGTCACTCGCAAACCTATATCTAGTATTCATTAAAAATCATATATGTGATTTGTATTCCTTCATGCACATATATGATTATACTTGAAACATCACATGAATTGCTGAAGATGTATACCCCTAAATGTGGATGGACATTCATGAGTTCCCATTACCCAAGGTATAAAAAATCATTGAAAACACATTTTAAACCAAGGGAGATTATATTTATACCTAGAATACATTCTAACTATGGTCATAGGCAACAAGGTAACACTCCTACATCTCTCCAAATATGTACTAGACAAACTAGTAGAATTAGAAATCACCTACTAACTATGGTGGGGGATAGATGAAGATATGATGAAGAATAATATATCCTTCCATGGATATAACCTAATGATTGAGATAATGTGATATGTAAATCTTAAACACTTTTATGAGGTTGGTAGGTAGAGGTAGTAGTACTCATTGGCCACACTAGCACACAGAGACTAGGATCCTCATGTCTAAACATAAAAACAATTTAAATCCCTTGGTATTAA
This sequence comes from Torreya grandis, assembly GCA_037957365.1. Taxonomy (NCBI): domain Eukaryota; kingdom Viridiplantae; phylum Streptophyta; class Pinopsida; order Cupressales; family Taxaceae; genus Torreya; species Torreya grandis. The sequence continues at coordinate 123,959 of JARHVA010008375.1, read as the reverse complement.
ATAATAGCATGATTCATGTGGTCATTAATTATTATTTATTAATGTAAAGGATGATTCCTAGGTTATAGATAAGGCATGGACATTCAGGTTGGTTGAGGGCCTCCTAAAAATAATTCAAGGGCACCCCTTTATATCAATTTGAGATGCACAAACTAGACTTCCACCTACAAGAGGATGGGATAGCTCATATTTTTTGGTCAATAGGAATTCTCATCCATAAAAAGAGTAATTTAAAAATTCATATACCCCCTATGGGATTAAAATCTATAAAAAATATCTTGGAGTGCCTGATACTTCACTTCAAGAAGCACATAATGACCTAATTTGTCTTAATTCTTTATATTTACAAAGATGTGCCTAGCCAATTAATACATCAATATAAGAAGTTTTTATTATGGTTACCTCAACCATATAAGAGGCATCTTCCATGAATGATAATGTCACTATCTATTATAATATTAAGCTAAGGAATCATCTCCCTCCATAGATTATGGATATTGAGGCACTATCAATAGAAGGGCCATCAAGAGAGGTAACTCAATTTGAATCCATATATGAGGAGGATGAGCTTAAAAGAGATAAATTTATGATCCTTCAAGACACCAAAGGAAAATAATTGCTATATGGAGAGCAATTAGGTGAGGAATTAGCCCGTTCAGTTTCTACTACTCCCATTATGTCTTTTGTTTCCCCTTTGATTATTGGTTAATTTGATTATATGTCCCTTAATGATAATGATTCCCCTCCCATTTTAGTACCTATATTAGAGGTTTTTATACATATCATAATTTCCAACCATATCTAATTATTCCAAAGGTGTAATATTCTTCCTCTAACCCTACTATTTATACTCCCCCAATAATTCATATTCCTAAAATTGTGTCTTGTGTGTCTATTCCGCTTGTTTCTACTATGTTTACTTCCACCACTATCCCACCACCTCAAAATAATAAAAGTAAGGCAACTGATAAATGTAAGGTAAAAGTGGAAATCCCTTAACTACATGTATCATCTACTCATTTAGGTTTAATAGTGTTCCCCCTAGTTATTCTCAAGACACCACTATAGTTATTCTCAAGACACCATATGGTCATGTGGACTAGTTTGAGATAATGTGGCCTTCCCTTACTAATCCACTACTTAAATATGCCTTGAATTAGTCCTCAATAGATTTTTTAGTTGATACTAAATTTCACGACACTCAAATAACAAACACAACCTAATTAGTCCTCCCATACTGGGAAACTAATATGCAATCATAGGCTTCACAATGGCCAAATATTAAAATTATAGAGTTACCGACATGAGTTACATATTTAATAAATCTATAGGGAGTGTTATAATAGTAAATAAGAGTAAACTTTAGGATGAGAGTGGAAGGGATGATTTTGGAATAAAGACAAGAATTATTAACCTTATCTAAGAGAAAGAATATAAAATTGGGGAAGTCCCCCTACATTGAGGATTTCAAATCCTATTTTGAAACCCACAAGGATTCCATGGTTGAGTTCCATGAGGGAAATAGAAATTCCAAGAAAGATATTGACTAAGAATTAGTGAAATTAAGGGAATAAAAGCAAATAATAGATGTTATAGGTCATAGATTAAAATTGATGTGTGTAATGTAACATCAAGGTTGTATAACATTTTTTATGCCATTGATATAATGAGGGCTAAGTTAGGAGATAAGATAGTTAAAACTACTAAATTATTTAATTATTTGACGCAATATGAGAATAAATTAAATCTCCTCATTATTTATACAACTAATAAGGTGTATGGCCAACTCAATTTGATGGCACCATTAGAGGCTAAAAATGCTCTCATCTTGGTAGTCATCAAGACACAAGAAGATAGAGAGTAGATTACAATAGCTGAGGTAATAATAACCAAATATGCAGAGCATGAGATAAAAATTTTATAGATTTTAGAGGAACTAAATATCTCATAAGTGACTCTATAGGTAGGCTTCTAATCAAATCCCATTTTGACCAACCTCTTCAATAGGCCTCAACTAGATTTAAGTAGAACTTGTAGGGATTGACATTGAAAGAGATTGAAGTTGGGTTAAATTTTTCAAGGAAGGTCATTAAAGTATAAATATTTAGGATCAACTCTATAAATACTAAAGTTTAATATGATCAACTTATGGAACGAGTCAATAGGGTGCATAGACATCCATAATTAAACATGGATATTATTAAATACTAGCATGACATTGGTAGTAATTACTTTAAATATTATGAAGCTAACAAGTAAGTCCACAAAATATAAATTCAATTCCTCTTACAATAATTAGTGCCATGCAATCATATCACAAGCCTTAGTTAAAGGCTAATTTTATATGTAATCATGTAGATAGAACTCATATTTGTAATTGTACTTTACATATATTTGGTATATAAATTTAAGATTTTCTTGAATTATTTGTAATAATGCGCATGTTTCATTACATTATATAGGCTAACTTATTTTGACATAGTTAGATTTAATGATAAACATGCACACATGTAATTTTGACACTAAAATTTGAACTAAGGTTCTAATTATTTGATGTAACTATGATTTTAAATGGAATTGGAGGATGAGTTGACCCCTCCCCAAGTATATATTCATGAAATAAAGTATTATAAAAGGTCATATTCTTTCCTCATATAGGAAGAAAATAGTTTGATTTTCATGCAACTATGTCAATGTATTTTTCTTCCATTTTTGTGTAATTGAGGTTTTTTTTTTGTTGTATTAATTCAATAATTTGAAGTGTGAAAAATATAGTAATAATTATTACTATTATCATTAATGTGTGATAAATTATATATGTGCAAAAATTACTATAATGTTAGTATCATTGATTATAATCAATTTGTTAACTGTGTTAATATTTTGAAGTGTGCAGGACTATTTTACCTCTAGTATAGTATTTTAGCTGTGTACCATAGCTATTGTAGATATATTTATGGTCTGAGTTGTAATCTCATAGGTGTGTGCAATCTCAACTTTAAAAGGATCAACCTTCATTTGAGATCATTAAACTTCCTATACCATTTCCCCTAGACTCAATACCCATGTTCACCTGTGAGTGTGACATAGCTACAAAAAACAAGCATTACCTTTGGAAACACTTTTCAATAAAGTAACTAGCTTACGAAATGACCCCTTCACTCCATAAAACCTTATTTTATGATCTACCTTTCTATCCTTTTGATGTTTATTTGATTGATACCTACCCACTCTAGAATAGGTTCCATCCATCCATCTAACTCACTTAGGTTTTTATTTATTTACATGGATTTATTTCATTATAAGAACATGTTGTAAATATTTTCGTGCTCAATCTTCTATTCTACCACAAGGTTCTTTAGCCAATACCTATAAATCATGCCCTGGAGTGGAGTTTACCTCCATTAAGATACTAAAATGTTAAACTCTACCTTGTTAAATTTAAGAAATTGTTTAATACCCACATCAATAGCTAAAAACATTGGTTGTATAAGGAGGACACATGTGTGCCTTACCTAGTGAGAGGTTATCCTCTATGTTTGAGTTGTACTAGAGACAACCAAGAAAGTTGCCAATTTTAAATCCCAAGACAGTCTTTTGGTTTACCCTTTATTAGCACATTGATGGAATAGATATGTATTATTGTTCCTAATAGACCTCAGGCCAAGACACCTTCTCCAATAATAAATATCCATCCCATCAATCATCATATGGCCTAATAACCTTAGTTATTTAGATCTGACATTGTCATCCCAAGGGACGTACATAATTTACCCAAGAACCTAGAGAAGTATATACCTTCTTTCTCCCCTTTAGGAAGAAGGACTACAAGGAGCACATCAAGACATTAAATTATCCTTTAAGGTTAATGAATGTTATTAATGAAGATGTTTCATGTAGTTTTTCCCCATTTACTTTATAGTATGTTTCATATAATTATTACATTAACCTTTAATAGAACTCAATTAATTCCTAGAATACATGTCAGAGTATTTTTATGGCCCATTTTAGATAAGTTACTAGCCCTAGCCTAGTATATCAACATTTCACCAGTATGATGAGGGAGCCTAATGAGATATTTTGGTATTTAAATGAAAGGTTTTAGAATATGTACACATGGTCGAGCCCAATGTATAGACTAGATAGAGCATTATCATTGGAGATGTACAAAAACACCTTGGATCTAATTACTATAGTGTTCGTACAAAGAGTTATTATTTCCACTGATCAGGCTTTAGTATATGAATAAGTTATCAAAATTTATAGACAACTGAATTATTAAATACAAATCATCCCCAATATTAATTTTAGTTTCCTACCACTGAACCTAGTGCCTTATGTTAATCAAAATGTTCCTACTTCTAACTAAAATCAATTATACATGCTATCTCATCTAATACTAAAAATTTCCAATCATATTTTTGGCTATATGAATAATAAATTATAGATTTATAGTCATCAGTAGAACCAGCATTCAATTTTGTCTAATACTACAAATGCACAGGGCATCGATTCTACCAAAATAGAACTAGATTATATCAAAATAATGGTCCATAAATTATTGAATATGTATAGGAATATGGGTAATGCTAATGGATAGAATAATTAAAAAAAAAATTGTTTCAAATATATAGCACACCTTTCAATAATTCTATAAATAATACATAATAATAATAGCCATATAAGTTGTCAAAAATCAGCATAGTGGAAACAACTCTACCTAATTTGTATAGAGTCCATAATACATTACATCATAGTGGACTTGAATGTGTGTAATTCTATGAAAAATAAATACACAAGTCATCTTTCCTAGGTGAAGATGATAATGAACCATAAGATAAATATAATGAAATACATACCTTAAATTAGTATCAAATAGGTCATTATAATTTGAGGAACAATGAACCCTTCACAAATGATACTCTCCAAATAATACCATAATTCCACTGAATCTAAGGGGTGACAACAATAACCTCTCCCAAAAGGGAATGAAAAGCCCCAAAATAAGGAGAAACAAAACAAATGAGTGTATAACATTGTTTAAATTATGAATAAGATTAAATTCATCATAAATATTCATGATTTGGCTCAAATCACTTAACAAAAGGAGTTCTTAGGGAGGTCCATTATAAGGAAGTCAACTGAAAGAAAGACAAAGGCTACTCATACCAATGTCATATATATGAGAAAACTAGAAGTTCCCCCTTTCTTATTGTATATAAAAGTATTTTTAAAGAACATTCATAATTTTTTAGTCTATTCTATAGCTTCAACCATGTTAATTCCAATTTTTATTTTCCAAAATATTGGGTTAACTCCAAGCCCATAGAAAAGGATGGTTTCACAACTAGATAAAATAGTGGTATGTGTAATAGGAGAACTGAATGATGTATGCATCCAATTAGCATTTGATCTATGATTAAAAATTATAATCAACATACTTTTAGTGGATATCCTATAGGGATAAAGATTTCTCCTTCGTATATATTGGTCTGAGACATTGAATGAATATGTAGCAACAAATTTCTCTCACATTTGGTTACTATGGAGAGGTGTTACAAACTAGCTTCAAATTGATAAGGAGCCAAGAATGATTCACCCTATTATTAAATATAATATAATGATTAATAATTAATCTATAAATCCTCCAACCTTGGTATTTATACCTTTAATATAAAGCATGAGGTGTAAGAAATAGAAGTCGAGAGGTCTTTCTAGTTATGGGCTCTCCACTTCGATGGTGCAAGATCCAAGCAAGGATCAAGCATGGGTGTTGAATTGGTGGACCCATAAGGTAATAAAGACATGCTATCATACATATTATAGTAATATTGAACCAATAATATAGTGGACTATGAGGCACTAATTTTGTGATTGCACTTTACTCTCAAAAATAATGTCAAACAACTATAATCTATGGAGAGTTAGAACTGGTAATCAATTAGGTAAATAACAAATACCATTGTAAGATATCATACCTAAAGAGGTAAAAAAAATATATTTATATTTAATTAAGTCCTTTGGGGCTCTAAATATAGTGGTTGTTCCTAGAGAAAAAAATCAATATGTTGATTCACTAGATGCTTTAGCTACCAACTTAGCACCTCTACAAGAATCAAGGTACAAAGATTATCCACTGAGTTATCACCTTGTCCATATATACCTAAAAAAATCAAAATTTTCTAATTATTTTATGATGACCATCATAAAATGTAGCTATTGACTAATGCAAGGTTATTTGAGTGTCAAATCATTGATGACAAGGAGATTTGTTACCTATGCCAAGAGGATTTTGGGGGAGATGAATTCATTCAATTGAAGAAAAGCCACCTTCATCTAAGAATGGTTTCCTTGTAAAGTAAATTTCATATAAATCCTCAAAAATAATAATAAAGGCAGCCAAAAGTAAATTAATTTGAACTCAAAATGGAGAATTTAGTTGATGAATATGATCCATGCTATGTTAACATTTTTGCTAGTTGAACACCATAAGAAAGGCAAAGGGTGAAGAATCTACTCACCCAATACAAAGATGTGATTTCATGGAAATATGAATACTTTAATCTTTTCAACCCAAGGGTCATCAAACATAAAATCCTACTAAATTTCAACCATAAAGAATTTAGGAAAATATAGAGGTCAGTAAATCATATTTGGAGTCTCTTATTCTAAAGGAAATGAAAAAGTTATTGAATGAAAAAATAGTTTTCCCTATCAGAGATTCTACTTGGGTGGCTAACTTATTTCTAGTTAGGAAGATGCATGGGGAAATTAAAATCTATGTTAATTTAATAAACTTGAATGAATCTTATGATAAGGATAATTATCCTTTGCCTTACTTGGATGAGGTCATCTAGATAATGAGCAGTTCAAGAGTGATGTCCTTATTCGATGGATTTCATAATATAACTAGGTGTCAGTTGAGTCAAAAGATATAATAAATACCACATTCACAACAAATTGGGGTACTTATGAGTATAGGAGGATGCTATTTGTCCTAATTAATGTATGATATACCTTTCAATAAGTCATATATCATGAATTCCATGGGATGATAGGTAAATATATAATCATCTACAGGGATAACCTCATGATTTTCTCAAAATTTGGGACTAGTCATGTGGGTCACCTATAGTAAATATTTTAAATATGAATTTTTTTTGTAATTTTGTTTAGCCCCAAGAAGAGAATATTTTTCATCATAAAAGGTAATCTCTATTGTCACATCATCACCAAATATATAATTACAATTGATTTGGATAGAATTTAGGTGATATCAAAAATTGCATTCTCAAATAGAAAGAAGGAAATAAAATATTTATTTAAGAAGATAAATTTCTTGAGAAAGTTTATATCAATATTTACACAAATTGTTAGACCTCTGAATGTAATGATCAATCAAGATTCTAAATTGGAAAGGACAACAAAGGCCCAAAAGTCTTTTCAAAACATTAAAGATGTAATATCTCAGGCCCCTATACTGATAAGTCTATAATTCACTAAATACTTCTTCTCATATTCATTCACTTCAAAACATACCATTGTCATTATGCTCACCCAACATAAATTTGAAAGTGAACACCCTTTTGAATTCATGAGATCAAACCTAATATAGGTAGAACTCAGGTATTCCATTATAGATAAGAAAATATTTTTCCTTGTAAAATCTATAAATAAATTTTTACATTACATCCTAAGTAACAATACCATCACTATTGTGCTAGATCCAGATATCAAGATCACTTTGGGGGAAAATGAATTGAGAGAAAATAAAGGAAAATGGATGGAAAAATTATAGGATTTTGACATAGAAATCAATCTTTCAAAGATTGTTAAAGGTCAAGGTATCACTCAACTCATCACTAACCTGACCTAAACATTACCATTGAATAAGTTTATGAAAACTAAGTATCTATAGTAGACTTGTTTAGACATTATTCAATTCTTGTTCAAAGGTAATTTTTCCATAGAACTTAAAAAGGAATAGAGGAGAGTTATAAGAATCAATGTGGTTCATTACATGATCATAAAAGGGATCCTCTATAGATGGAATCATGAAGGCATCTATTTGAGATTCATATCTCCAAAAGAAGTTCAATAAATTTTTTAAAAATTTAACAAGAAGATAAGTATTGGTTATCCCTATAAAAACAACATGGCCCATAAAATCCCCATAATTGGTTGTTACTAGCCAACAATCTTCAGGAATACACATGTTCACATAATAATATTCCATAAATGCCAAGTCTTGGCAAAAATAGAGGTACAAGTAGCAATGACATTATATTATATTATGGAAGGAAGACCATTTAATAAATGGGTTTTAGACTTCATTAGGGTCATTAAATCCAATTATTCAACTAGACTTAAGTTTGTACTCACTTTCATAGATTATTTCACACAATATACTGAAAAAGTATCTACTTAGCGATCACGAGCACAATATGTAGTCAAATTTATGGAGGTAAATATTATAACTATATTTAATACCCTCATTTCTCTATTTTGAGATAAAATAATAGCATTAAAATTATTTTATTTCACTAAATGGGATCTTGATAATCAAATCACCATCAGATCAACATCCAACCACTATTCACAAGGAAATGGATTGGCACAATCAAAAAACAAGAACTTCATTGATTCCATTAAAGTTTTAGTAGCATACAAACCTAGATATTGGAATTATCTATTGAATTATGCATTGTATTCTAATCAAACAAGATACAATTATCCCCTTAAGGCTTAGCCTTACTTGTTGGTATATGGATGATAACCAGTTTTATCAGACATGCTTTAATTTACAACATATCATTTTATGCATGAATACATGGAACCAAGTGAGAAGGTGGAGTCTTGATTACTAGATATAATATCTATGAAAGACTCAAGGACTAAGGCCATAAATAATTTTAGTAAACATGAAAACATAGTCAAAGGTTGTTTGACAAAAGAGCAAAATTCAAAGCATTCAAAATATCCAACCTAGTTCTTTTATGGAACAAATCCCATGAAAATAATATAAAACATGACAATTTTACCTCATTTTGTATTGGACCTTATCATATTTAATATATATTAGGTAATAATGATTTCCATTTTAAGGTTCTCAAAGGCAATGAGATAACATATCTAGTTAATGGATAATTTTTGAAGCATTACTTTATGGTTGTACCATTTGGGGATGTCCCTAAGTAACAATATGTATTATGGTAAAATTAGGAGTAGAATATATTCATTACTTTCATAAAATATATTTACCATTTTTATAGTTAGATTACCTACTTCATATATTAGCATTACCTATTTTAAGAATTTTTTTCTTTTCATAATTTAGTTCCCTAATTTCTAGATTAGACATTTTTATTTGTCCCATGGCAATCTGATTGACATTCCCTAGCATGATCAATTAAATTATCCAACCCATTACAATTCCTATAACATGTTCAAAAACTAAAACATCAGCCTATGGTAAATCACATCAAGTAAAGGTACATAAATTTTTTTACTTGTAGGATTTATACCCTTATGTTTAAGATCTTCAAATTTTAGGTATGCAAAAAATAAATTGATAATGACTAGGCTACCACTGAATGCTTTAATCTAAAATATAAAGACTACTCTCATTAATTCATTAAAATTTATAAACTTTTATCATTTTCATTGGATTAAATGTACCTCTCATATTAATTGTTGTTTAAGGAAAAAACCATTAACATGGATGTAGCTAGCAGGGATAATTTGGTAAAAAATATGATTTCATATATACCAGATCATTATGGTTTTTGTTCTCCCTCTTCTAAAAATATTCTACAAAAGGAAATAGATAATGAATCAAGATTGAAATCATCTAAAAGTAAATCAATCCAAAAACCCTAAAGTAAAATATAAATGTGATCAAAAGATCAAATTATGAAATAAGGTCAATGTATCACGCATCATGTAAGAATATAGGAGGAAAGAGAAGGAAACCATAATTCATATGTCAAGGCTATAGACACCTATCCAATACTAGAGAAGTTCTAGAGATTCCCTAGTTTTTAAATATGTTTTCTCAAGAACCAAAATGAATCCTATAGCTATCCCAAGTCTCTGCTAAAATACTCATAAGGGTAAAAGGAAATGACTTCCTCGCACACAAATCTAGGATATGAAAAAGGCAAGTATGTTGTATTTATTTTTTAGGAGTCTCATTTATGTGTCTGATTCAATTATTATTTTGTTCAATGGTTCATGTTTGATATAAATTTACTAACCAAATTTTCTAGATTATAAAATAATTGAGAGTATTTCCCTTGTAATTCATTATTTCTTATATCCAACAAGCTGCCATTCTAAAAAAAGAATGGGGACCCACTATATTTCTGAAAAGGTCTACGCTTATCTTGAAAGTGTTATAAAAGAGAAAGTGTTAATTATTTCACCTAAATTCACTATTTTAAAAACATATGAACATGTTTTATTTATTTAGAATAACCTACTAATGTTTTTCATAATTTATACATGTGTACATGTCTCAAAACATACACAAATTATGTAGTCTTAAGATTTTCAAAATTTGGTCTTCATAACTTTTGTTTGGAAGCCTATCCTTAAAAAAATTAGAATTTATCACCTATATAAACTTTGGCATGAATTTACACTTCATATTTTTTGCTCACAAGTTTTATTCAGTATAATTTATTAGAGATTTTATTTAAAGCTTCATCCTTCACAATTTTATTCACCATATATTAAAATATTCTCCAATTTTCTCTTTGGGACCCAATATTTTTTAAGTTTTTCACTTATAAATTATGATCTTTGGAGAATTTTTTTGGTGAGACTCTTTATAAAATCTACTTTTTATTAAATTTGTCTTCAACAAAATTGTTTAGAACATTCATTAGGTGAAAGTGTTGGGAGAAAATGTTCAGGATTTTCATCTTTAGAGATTTTTTCAATATTTTTGTCTTGAAAAAAAAATTTCAGCAAGTGTTTGGAGTATCTGGTCTTCAAATAAATTTCATATCATTTTGGTCTTTGGCAAAAGTGTTCTAGACTTTTGTTTGAGAGATTCATTCATTTCACAAACATTGTTTTAACACTATCCTGATTCTCAGCTACTGATAGCCCTTTTGGAATAGTAAAACAAAGTGAAATAAGTGATGAAAATACACATGGAAAAATTTAATGATGTGGCACTTATTTTTAAGCATCAATAGTGCTTACATGACATACCCACCAAATGAACTACCAAAGTTTAAATTAAAAAAATAAACAAACTTATAGACATTAGACATTAATGGTACACAAATTAGAATTAAATGATAAATCTATACCAAGGAATTAGAAAAAAATTACATGATCATTTATCACAATATAACTTTTAACTCACTTTTTTCCCTAACACCAATCCCAAACTATGATTTTTTCAATTGTATAGTGCATCCAGAAGAGCTGAGCAGTTAAATTAAAAACTAGAGCTATGTCAACATAGTCAATTACTAATGGCATCCTCATATAATTTTTTTTAAGGAATCATAACCCCATTTATATTCTCTATCAAGGATTAAAAAAATATAAGGATATGATATTTAACCCTAAAGATTAAACAAAGACTATAAAAATATTCAATATTGTGTGAGGTGATTCACCATGTTGATATACACACTCATGAGGAAAATTTTAATTTATCCTAAATAAAATTGGAAGTACACCTTTTCCCCTTAAAATTATAATTACTTCACTTCACAGTGGCAAAACCTGAGGTCATGTCATGCATTCACCTCCTATGAGACTTTCTATTTGTTGTAAAAGTGATTAGAGGTGTATTATTGCACCACTTATTAAATAAGACCATTGTAGTATGAATCTTAGGGGATGCATTCCAAAATTATTTATCTCTCCCCATAATATATGCTACATATGATTTTGACATGGTAGTTTCATGGAATAAGGATAAGTTAATTGAGAAAACATCAAGCAATTGGATGGTTACCAAGGAGACTATCAATCTAAAGAATAAGTAGTTGGTGTATGTGACAAAGTTTAAGAAGGGATTTTGTATTTGTTTTACCCTCCTAAATAGGTTATATTGTTACCCTAGTATAGAATTCCTTCACCTTGAGTGGGTTCAATTTTAGGACTTACTAATGACCTCAGAGTTGACACTCACTCTAGGTGAGGTAATTATTACAAGGCTATGAGAATAAGTATTGCACAAGGATAAGAGGCCCAAGGGATTCCATTTATATATTATTTTATACCTTATATATGTTTTGATAGCATATTTTATGTAAAAAATGGGTCACTCTAAACCCCAAATACACACTTCATTAAAAATCATATATGCAATTCATATTCCTTCATTCACATTTATGATTATACCTACAACATCACACATACTATATAAGATTTATAACCCCAAGTGTGGATGGGAACTCATAAGTCCCAAATACCCAAGGTATATAAAAGTACTAAAAACACATTGATGATTAGGGGATAATACTAGTTATATCTAGACTACACTATGTTTATGGTCACATGCCACAAGATAACACCCCTACATCTCGCCAAATATGTACCAAACAAACTAGGAGAACAATAAATCACCTAAAAAATATGGTGGGGGGCAAATGAAGATGATAGTAATAATAATAATATATAATTTCATTTCTCTCACCTCATGATTGGGAAAATATTCTATGTAAATCAAAAATTTGTATATGAGGCTTGTAGGTATAGGGAGTAATACTCACTAGCAACACTACCACAAAGAGACTAGGATCCTCATGTCCAAGTAAAAAAGAACATTAAAGTCCTTGTTATTCCATACCACCATGATCTATATGAATATGAATTCATGTTTCTTAATGCCAAGGATCATTCCCAAGTCAAAGAGAGGGTACAGATAGCCAGGTTGGTAAAGGACCTCTTAAAAATCATTCAAGGTTATCCCCTATCTCAATTTTAGATACACACACTAGACTTTGACTTGTAAAAGTATGGGATACCTCATATTTTTTTTTATTATGCCTCCTCAACCATCAATAGAGCAAGGTAAACATTCATAAACTTTAATGTGGAATTAAAAACTATAAATAAATAGCTTAGAGTGTTTGATACTTCACTTTGGGGAGTACATGATGACCCTAATTATCTTGATTATTTATATTTATAAGGATGTGACCAACTAATTATTACATAAATCTTAGAGACTACTACTATGGTTACCTCAACCATATTGGAGGCATATTTCATGGCTGTGAAAGTCACTATTTATTACAAGAGGAACCAAAGGGCTCACTTCCCTCCACAAATTCTAGATATTAAGGCACTATCAATAGAATGACCATGAAGAGATTTAAATGGAGGTGAATCCATAGATGAGGAGGATGGGATTAAAATATATAATGTTTTGATCCTTCAAAACACTAAGGTAAAAAAACTACTACATGGAGAGCAATTAGGTGAGGAAGCAGCCCGTTCAATTTCTACTACTATGATTGTGTCTTTTATTTCTCTTTTGACTATTGGTTTATTTGATTATGTGTCACATAATCCTAATAAAACCCCTCTCATTATAGTGCATAAATTAAAGGTTGTGTTTGGTCAACCTAATGTCCACCCATCTCTAGTTTTTAAAAAGGTGGAAGATGTTTCCTCTACCCCTATTATTTCTACTCTCTTAATAATTCTTATTCCTTTAATTATCTTCTATGTCAATTCCTCTTGTTTCTACTATGGTTAATTCCATGAGTTTCCTAACACCCAAAATGACTAAAAATAAGGAAACAAATAATTTGGGGGACAAGTGATAATCCCTCAACTAAATGTATCATCTACTTAGTTGGATTTTCTAGTGCCTTCCCCTAGTTCCTCTCAAGACACCACTATAGTAACATTGAATAAGGATGGAAAGAATAAACTAGTGTATAAATTCCACCCCTACCTTAATATGGTGGTGTGGATTGGTTTAAGATAATTTTTCCTTCCTTTATCTATCCACTACTTGAAGAGGCCTAGAAGCAATCCTTAGGATAGTTGTTGGTTGAGACTATAGTTCAAGACACTCAACCAATAGGCATAACCCAATTGGTCCTCCCATAATGGTAAATTGATATTTAATCATGAGATTCTCAAAGGCTCAATCTTAAAATTAAAGTGTCATTCATAGTGAGTTCCATATTTTATAAATCTATAAGTAGAGAAAAAATGGTAAAGAAGAGGAAGCTTGAAGATGAGGCTGCAAGGGGGGTGATTTTGGAATAAATATAAGAATTATTCACCTTATATAAGAGAAACATAAAACTGGGTTAACCCCCCTACTTTGAGGATTTTAAATACTATTTTTAAACCCACAAGAATGCTCTAGTCAAGATTCATGAGGGAACTGAAATTGATAAGAAAGATATTGAGTAGGAATTAAAGAAAGGGAATAGAAACAAATAATACATGTTCCCATATAGATATAAAATGATCTATTAAATACAATATCAAGACTATCTAATATTCTTGATGATATTTCTATAATCAAGGATAAGTCATCACCTCAAATAGTTGAAACTTCCAAGTTATTTAATTCTTTAAAGCAAGATGAGAAAAAATTGAAGCTCCTTATTATTTATACAACCAATAAGGTTTATGACCACCTCAATTTGATGTCACCATTGAAGGATAAAAATTACCTCAACTTGGTAGTCATCAGGACATAATAATAAAGAGAGTGGGTTATAGTAGTTGAGGCAATAATGCCTAAATATGCAGAGCATGAGAGTCTCATTTTATAGATTCTAGAGGAATTGAATATATCATAAGGGACTCCATGGGTAGGATTATAAACAAAGTTAATTTTTAACATCTTATTCAATAGGACTAAACCAAATTCAAGTAGAAATTATAGGGATTGGCATTGGAAGAGATTGATGTCAGTTGAATTTTTCAAGGAATAAGGTCACTAAGCTATAAATATTCAAGATTAACTTTATAAATACTAAATTTGAACATGCAAAAATTATGGAATAAGTCAATTGGATAAACATACCTTCATTGTCAAATTTGGATATTATTAGATACTAGAATGATATTTATGGCAAGTAATTTCAAGATTTAAAAGATAAAAAGAAATCCGATGTCTCAACTCCCAGTTCTAATTAAGCTATAACTTAAACACCTCTAGAAATAAGCAATGCCATGTAATCACCCAATAAATCTTAGTTAAAGGCTAATTTTTTATGTAATCATGCAAATAGAACTAACTTTTTAATTATATTTCATCTATTTATAAGCATGCACATGCAACATTGCATTATATATGCTAACTTATTTTGATATAATTTTAGTTAAGTATAAACAATCATACATCCAATTTTTATGATAAAATTATAATTGAAGTTATAATTATTTGATGAAACTATGATTTTACATGGACATGGACGATGAGGTGACCCTTCCCCATGTCTATATATTTATGTAATAATGCATTCCAAAAGTTTGTAATTTTTATCAATACAAGAAGTAATTAGTTTGATTGTCATGCAATTATTTTGATGTATTTTAATTCTATTTGTGTGTAATTGAGGTTTTTTTTTATTTGTATTATTTTATTAATTTAAAGTGTTTAAAATTCTATAGATAATTCTTGTTATTGTCATTGATGTATGTTAATTCTATATGTAAAATCTATTTAAAAATTAGTATCATTGATTATAAGGAATTAGTTAACTTCATTAATATTCTAAAGTGTGTAGGAGTGTTTTCCCTTTGGTATAATCTTCTAGGTATGTGACATAGCTTTCATAGATATATTTTTGGTTCGATCTACAGTCTCTTATCGAAGGGTGTGAAATAACAACACTAAAAAGAGTAACCTTTAGTTGAGATTTTTAATTTTCCTATACAATTTCCTCGAGACTACTTAAATGTGTTTGCTTATGAGTGTGTAATAATAAAAAATAACAATCATTAGTTTTTTAAATACTTATCCACAAAGGAACCATCCTAAGAAGTGACCCCTTGAGACCATATAAACTTCATTTATACTCTACCCTTACCTCCTTTTTATGTTTTTTTGATTGAGTCATTCCCACTATAGAATAAATTACATCCATCCATTCATCTAACTTATGTTTTGATTTATTTATAAGGATTAATTTTACTATAAGGACACCTAGTTAACAACCTTCATGCCTAGCTTACTATTTCACCAAAAGGTTATTTAACCCATACCTACAACTCATGACCTAGAGATGAGTCTACCTCTATTAAGATCATAAAATGTTAGAGGTTACCTCATTAAATTTAGGTATGTGCACAAGACCCACATCTTTGGGTACATTGCCATGTTAGTAATGTGAAGCATACAATTTAACCCATAAGGATGATGTAATCAACTAAAAGTGGTAATTGGATGCTAAGAGTGTTTCTTGAGTTGACCTATTCTTAACTTATCCCTAGGCCTATCCTAAAGCCTTATACACACTTTTTAAGGCATTGTGTAGACCATAGACCTATATAATCAACCAAAACATAGTCCCATAACTATCTTCTCAGATATCAACCCAACTTGCTCATTATTATGCTATGAGGACATTACCACCACATTTGGGACACTACAACCACATGGTGATAGTGTCCCCAAGTGGGTGTTATTGTCCTTATACTTAGCTCTTAGCAATAGATACTTTTCCAAATGTATGCCCCTCTTAAGGTTAGCCTAATCATATTTTATTATCCACACAATCTAAATATATCTATAAATACAAGTTTAATCAACCTCTATTCACTAAATGGAAAATAAATACAAAAGTATATTTAAACAAAAGACAGGTTGATAAAAACTAAGTTATTTGATCCTTATTCTTCCCTACTTATTCATAATAACATATATAGAATCCTTAAGCCTAAGTTTTCAAATCTTTTAAAGATCAAGCATGTTCAAGACATCCAACTCCACTCTCATTCTAGAATTCACTTGCACTTGCATCAAGAAATCGGTTGGAGAAGTATACCAATATTGATACCTCTTTAGAGTATTTGTATGTAGGCAACTCTCTTCATAGTAGGATGTTGAGTATGTCTAAATTATCCTATTAAAAAACACATTATTATTGATCATGTCATACTTATATGGAGGATTAGGGTTTTCAAACTAAATCATGTTTTCCAAGCACAATTTAGAGCTCCAAGTTTCATGCACATAGGAAAAGGACATAGAAACATAGGAGTAAATTCTCCCAAAAAATAGGAACAACTCATAAAGGGGACACTAATACCAATTTAAGGATACTAGAGTAATATGACACTACTATCCATATTGGGTTCTACTATCCAATGAGCAAATAGATTCTATAATCTTATTGATATCACTTGAACTGTCTAGAAGCCAAATCATCTATGATAGTCAAATTTTAGATAAGTCTATATTTACGCTTATTTATTTCTACTTTTATAACATCAAAAGAGATCAAATTATATAAAAAATCAATGCTTAATTATTGAAATTTATTTAACTAATATAGACATCTCAACCCTTTAATATAACAATAGGATTTACATAATAAAACCCTAATAGTTTAAGTCATTTATCAAACCCATCTTACTTCAAATATTTCTTCAAATTCTAGCTTGAATTAATACAAATTTTAGTGCAATAATTTAGGGATGAGTACTAATAATTTATTGATTTTTTAAAATATAACGTAATTAAACTAAAATCAAATTCATCTTAGGGTTTTAATTTATTTTACATCTAATTTAAATTATTTAAAATAAACTAATGAGACCATAAAATTTCTCATTATATCTGTGAAATAACAACTATTTTTCATGTATAATAAGTACACCTAAGTGTAGTTTCTAAAATTATGATTTATTTATAATAAATTAGAAAACTATATCTTAGTTATTTATTTATAAATCATTGTCTTCTTGTTTGTTGATTATTGTTACTAAATCTCTACAAAAAGTTGTTAATATATATATATATATATATATATATAGCCCATAATAAGCTATATTAAACATGATCATGAGGTAACGACCAAATATCAGCTTTGAATTGAGCTACAGGCACTTTAAAAATAGATACAGCTTACCTATTATAGCTAGGGACTCACCTAGATTTACTATGGACTCACTAAGTTCATATCTATGAACTAAGCCAGTAGCTCTACATTCATGTAGTTTATTGATTGAAGACCAATTCAAAGCATCAAATGTCAAGGGAGCTATCATAGTCATCAAATGTTTGAAGAATACAACTTGAAGAAAATTTATGGATTCTGTAGCTTATAAAATTTATGGACTCTGTAGGTCTGAAATCTATGGACCCTATAGGTTTGAAATCTATAGACTTTGTCAGTTCTAAAATCTATAAACTCTGTAGGTTATGAAATCTATGGAATCTATAGGTCCAAAATAAATGAACTCTATAGCTCTAAAATCTATAGACTCTGTAGGTTTAAAATCTACAAACTCTATATGTTCTAAAATATACGAACTCTGTAGGTTTTAAAATCTATGGACTCTACAAGTATATCTATGAACTGTGCAGGTATATCTACCGATTGTATAGGTTTATCTATAGACTAGTTCAAGATTATATATAAATTTAGATTTGTATAATTTTATTTCATAAATAATTCTCTTCATATTTCATAAATATAGCTTATGTTGTAAATAGATAATAGCATCTCTCTCCATATTTTATGGAAGATTGAGATAAGCTAGAATATCTAAGTTGTTATATTTCTCTCCATATTTGGTGGAGATTATCTAAAATTTTTATTATTAAATAAGGATTTGGTTGGAAGTATGATATTATAAATATAACCTTTCACACCATTATAATCAATTTTGGTTATTAATAATACATTTTGAAGCTTTGTGACATAAATCCAGTGTTCTGATTAAAATCTTCTTTCAAAGAATGAGCTAGCCACTTGTTCCAAGGAAGATGGATAAATGCATTTTTATTTATTTATTTATTATGTAATTATGCTTTTGAATTATTATTATTATTATTATTATTATTATTATTTATTTATTTATTTTTCATGTAAATATTTATTTTTTGTAAAGTTTTGTGTAAATCTGTAGGTGTTTTTTGTGCTTATTATGTATTTTCAATTCAGAAATTTACTTTCTTAAAAGTGTGATTTAATTTTTGCATGTGTGATTTTCCATTTATACAAATGTGATTTACTTTTTTTCAAAGTGTGGTGTGATTTTTTTTTTCAAGTGTGATTTTCAATTCCTACAAGTGTGGAGTGTGGTAGAAGAGATTGGTTGTAATATATCTCTTTCTCTTATGCATACAGCCTTAGACACCAGCCTTATATTGAGATTATTAAATGATGAATTGATAGCTCATCATTTTTGGTGTTATTGCGAGGGACACAGTGTTATTAGGATATTCAAATTTTGTTAATAGAATTTTCTAGTGGCAATAGATAAATAAGTTCCTAGTGAGAGGGAATGTCTCCTTACAAATATTATGATAGGAGATACTTAGTTAATGGTTTCTTTAGAATTTATTTTCCTACAAAATAGATTACAATTTATTTTCCTGTGACATAGATTAGAGTTTATTTTTCTAAAATTATCTTTAGAAATATTAATTTCATGTAAACCCCCCTGCTCATGCAATACTAATGCTGATATGTAGAAAATAATAAATGCTAACACCATACAAAAAGATTTAAATGTTGAAGCAAGTTAAAGGAAGAAAATGATGATTTGAAATAGCATAAAAGATGGAGAAAAAGGGATTGAATTTCTATATTTGTTCAGAAAGAAAGAATCTAGAATTTATGCCCCTATGCCTAATATGCCTATTGAATCATAAATCTACCTATTTGAGTAAAATAATTGAGATCAACTATATGGAGGATAAAATACAATTGCACTTTTTTAAAATTGTCAACAAAGGATCACACAATTTTTAAGTCGATTGTCTTTAAAAATATTGCATATGATTTTATGTTTATAATAGAATAAGGTAAAATAATCAATTAAGTCAATCTCATTATATTCTAAGAAGGATATGATAGATCATGCATGCATTAAGTTAGTTGTATAAATTTAGATTGCATACATAAATCTAGGTGGAAAGATAGTATGCATGAAGTTAGTTGCATAAATTTAGATTATATGCATAAATCTAGGTAGAAAGATAGTATGAATGAAGTTAGTTGTATTCATAAATTTAGATTTCATGAAAATAAATCTCTATGCATGTGGGTCAATGCATAAATCAAGTATTACATGCAAATAAATCTACATACACGTAGGTCAATGCATAAATCAAGCATTGCATGCAAATAAATCTCCATGTATGTGAGTCAATGCATAACATTGCATGCAAATAAATCTCCATGCATGTGGGTCAACACATAAATCAAGCATTTCATGTAAATAAATCACCACGCATGTGGTTCAATGTACAAATCAACCACTACATGCAAATAAATCACCATGTATGAAGTTAGAATAGATTCTATGTGGGTCAACAGATTTGACAAGAATAATAAAAGTTAATTATTAATGATATTAATTCCTTGGTATTTTATAGATTGATTTTAAGAATTTCAAATGAAGATAAACACCAAAAATTTGTGGCTACAAGAAGAAGATTTAAGGTTTTATTTGAAGCTCAAGAAAATAATGGTCAATGAATAGGAATGTACTACAAATATTGGATGGGTTAATGTTGATATGAATGGAAATTTTAATATAAATCACAAAGTTAAGGTTGAAATATTGACATTAGCATTATAATAGAGACCTTGATCCAATCCTTGATTGTTAGGACTAAAAAAAACTTAATCTAATATAGTAGTAATAGCAAAGATCTCTTACAGTAAAATATTATGTATAAAGAATATTCAATTGTATTTTTTTACTCTATTTTATTTTTAATTTGGTATTTTCATACCATTTCTCCATCAACTACTATGCATACAAATCATAGGTCATTTTATATTCACTCTATTTATGTATTATCATTATCCTTATGCATATCATAGTTAGAATTTCCTATTTAGCCTATAAATAAAAATATTTGATGACATTTATCTTCATTCCATTCCATCCATTAGTCAAACCCATATCCACCAATCATAATAATAGAACTTATCTATGGCAATTCTTGTTTCCATAATAAAAATCTATTAGAATTTCTAAACCACCAAGAATTCCTAAATAGGCTAAAATAAATTCATTCATGTGTTTTTAAATGTTCCTTCCATTCTTCATGTTATTGAAATTTATAATTTTTTTATGTGGTTGATACTATACTGGTCTAGAAAGTTTTTGTGGTTTTGTGTTCTTGCAAGATAATTTCATGAAGATAGATCAACAAGAAGATTCCAAGGTAGAATATAGGAACACAAATTTGTTTCATCACAAGGGTGAATTCTCTCATATGGATTCTCCTCAATGAAAGAGATTAGAGGAGATAAATCAATAGGAAAGAGATTAAATAGAAAATAATCACCTACAGGCCTACAATTTTATGTATATGGACTCAAAGTTTGAAGATTATGGAACCATTTGAGAAGATCAAAATAGCACAATTTACGTCCATAGTTTCATCAATTACCTAACACTTTATCCTACAAGAATAGTATAATAAACAAGAATTTTCCACCAATGATTGGTCATCAGTACATAGACCAATGATAAAGAATGTCAAATATGAAGAAAATTTACTCATACATTTGAAAATAGTATGAGAATGTATACAGTCTATTGCTTATATTTTCTCTATCATCATTTCTGCATATAAAAAAAAGAAAACCAACAATGAAAATCCTCAAGCATTGTTGGTAGTCTTGGTTTGAAAACTAGCTTACTGGTGGACCAAGTACTAAAAAAATGAGCTTTGATTAGAAAACCAGTTTTACTAGCTAGTCAAGGGCAAAAAAAATATGGGAAAAGTTAAAAACCAATAATGGTTTCTTTCCTCACCTGCAATAAATACTTGGTTGCTAACTTGTTATGGTATAATTTTCAACATTTATTGGGCTTCCATTCTTCAAAAATATTTTTAAATATGCTCCATGGGGTTGACCTCAAGAAAGACAAGGTGAACTGAAGTTGTGCCAAGGTATCTAGTTTCTTTTATTTCACTTTTAAATTTATTCGTAAGTTTTGTTATTACATAAAGATCTATTTTTTGAGAAGAATAAAAAATAATGAAATATCTCCATACTTTATACATATTTACATTTTCATGCATGAGGACATGCATGGCATTAGGTGTGGGAGAGGAGAAAGAGAATAGTTTCAGCAATAAATCAAGAATGTGACTTAGTAAAAACAAACTTGACTTTGATAGAGGCATATAATTTAACTATTATTTTGTAAGAATCTCAAGCAAAAAAATTTGCTTCATATTTTATATCAAAGTTTCCTTGTAGTAAAAATAAATCAATGTAAGCACAACAAGAAATTTTCAACACAAGAACCTGCTCTCACCTCATTCAAAAAAAAAAGAAGAATAGGGTAACATGAGAATTCCACACAAGAACCTGTGTCAAAAATAAATCAAGGATAGAAAAAAAATTACACACAAGAACCTATCCTTGATAAATGTATTTTATTGACCACTTTCATTAGAAATTTTTTCCTAGAATATTCTATAAGTTAAAAATAATTTTACTTATGCAAGGTCAAATCTGGAAAGACTATTTGAAAATAAGAACATCTAACTCATGCATTTTTTATCTCAAATAATTCTTAGATAAAGGAATGGCATACATGAAGACATGCATGATGTCAGGTGTGGGAGAAATGATGATACCATAAAATGACTCATTATATCAATGAAATAACATCTTTTTTCCTTGAATAATAAGTGTATCTAAGTGTAGTTTCTAAACTTATAATTTATTTAGAATGAAATAGAGAACTATATCTTAGTTATTTATTTATAAATCATTATCTTCTTGTTTGTTGATTCTTGTTACTAAATCTCTAAAAAAAAGTTTTTAATGTGTATATATTCAGCCCATAATAATTTATATTGGACATAAGCATGGGTTATAAACTAAATGTCAACTTTGAGGTGAGATACAAGCACTCTAGACATAGTTACGGCTTACCTAGTCTAGCTACAGACTTGCCCAGATTTACTATGGACTCAGTTCATATCTATAGACTCAGATAGTAATTCTATATTCATGTATTTCATTGATTAAAGACCAGTTATAAGAATCAAACATTAATGAAGCCATCATATTCATCAACAGTTTGAATTAATCAAATTGAATAAAATCTACAGACTTTGTAGCTTATAAAATCTACATACTCTACAAGTTTGAAATCTATGGATGTTGTACGTCTAAAATCTATGGACTCTACAGGTTCTAAAATCTATGGAATCTATAGGTTTTAAAATATATGGACTCTATAGGTCTAAAATTGATGGAATCTATAGGTATGAAATCTATGGACTCTGTAGGTTTGAAATCTATGAAATGTATAAGTTATGAAATCTATGAACTCTATGGGTTTTAAAATCTAGACTCTATAGGTATATCTATGGACTATGTAGTCATATCTATAAATTGTGTAAGTCTATCTATAGAATAGTTAAGGATTGTATCTATATTTATATTTATATTATTTTATTCCATAAATAATTCTCTTCATATTTCATGAATATTAAGCTTACATTGTAAATAGATAATAACATCTCTCTCCATATCTTATAAAAGATTGAGATAAGGTAGAATATCTAAGCTATTATGTTTCTCTCCATATTTGGTGGAGAGCATCTAGGATTGTTATTAATAAATAAGGATTTGGTTGGAAGCATGATATTATAGATTCAACCTCCCACACCATCATAATCAATCCTAGTTATCAATATTACATTTCGATACTTTGTGACATAAATCTAGTGTTCTGATTAGAATCATGTTCCAAGGAATGAGTTGGCCACTCATTCCAAGGAAGATGGATAAATGTATTTTTATTTATTTAATTATTATTTAATTATGATTTTGAATTATTATTATTTATTTTTTATGTAGACATTTATTTTTTGTAAATTTTGTTGTAAAGCTACAGGTGTTTTATATGTTTATCATGTATGTTCAATTCAACAATTTATTTTCTTGCAAGTGTGATTTAATTTTTGCAAGTGTATTTTTAAATTTATACAATTGTGATTTATTTTTTTGTAAAGTGTGGTGTGATTTTATTTCTTTTAAGTGTTCTTTTCAATTCTTGAAAGTGTGGAGTGTCGTAGACGAGACCAGTTGCTAAAGATCTCTTTATCCTATTGCATGTAGCCTTAGACACCAGCCCTGGATTGATATTATTAAATGATGAATTTATGACTCATTATAAACCATAAATTCTCTTAGTTTTTATTCTATTTTCATTAGCCTCTATTATTTTCAATAGTTCATATATCCTATTTCAGTAGCTATATTTTAATCTAGTTTTAATATGCCATTAAAAAAAATTATCTCTCTTCCACTAAGAAGTACTAGACTAGGTGGTAGACCTATAAAGCAAATTTATATTTCTTATATAGAACCCTATAACAATGAAAAATAAACTATTAAAAATCTAGTTATGAATCCTTCACACCTTGTTATGTGAAATTTAATGAAAATGCATCTGAAGATGAACAATGTAACAAAGAACAAGATGAGGTCCAAATGGAGAATTAAGAAACACTACCTCTGATTAATGATAATGACATAATTATGAATAAATATGAGGTATTTCAAGGCTTCAATGATAGAATTTCAGAAAATCCCCTTGATCATTCATAAATTCTATAGGACATATTGTAAATTAATAATAATACAAATAATGGTAAATATTGAACCATTCTAGTTAATAATGTTTTTAAACCTCTGATGGGGTGAATTAAACCAAATAAAATATCACAAACCAAGATTTTTATTTAAACATCAGTGACATATACACCACTTGTGGCTAGTTCCTCTACTCTAGATGTATAATCCCTTATGTATGAGGATCTTAATCTATAGTCTAAAGTGTTACATATTGTGAAAAGCCATTAGGCCATCACATTATTTGGATTCCAACATTCTCTTACATACACCTTTGGCACATTACCTAGTGGAAAATAATTTTCCATCAAGTTTCATCACACCTAAGCTCACATTATATGATTGTAAGGGTGACCCAAATCATCACCTCAGAGGCTTTCACACAACCTGCTTGGGTCATGTGTCTAACATTGGCTTATTAAGAAGTTATTTACACATAGTCTCAAGGATTATGCCCTATAGTGGTTCTATGATTTTCCAAACTAATCTATCATGGCACTTGATACTTTATCCTATATTGTTCTAGTACACTTCTCTATCAACATCAATGATAAGATATCATATGCACAAGTGGAATAATTAAAACAAAGGTCAAATGAGTCTATAATCAATTATGTCTTATGATACAATATAATATTATCCAAATTTACTATCCCCATGGTAGACAAAAGAACTTTAGGATATATTTAAATATATTTTATTACTAGCACTAAATGAAGCTATCTTATTCAATAAGTTCCCCATGTTTATCAATATGTTCCACATAGTTAAGGAAAGAGAGGTTAAGATCTTTAAGTATAAAAATGGATCATAATCAACTAATAAGATTTAAAACAAACCTCCATACAAGGTAAGGGCAAAAAAAAACAAAATTGATCAAAATGCCACAATCAACATTGCTTCTAACCCTTCTCCCAGATTGGTCTTATCTACTACTCAATGCAGGGTTTTCACTAAAATTTTAGAGTCACTAGCATGGTTTATACAATAACTATCAAAATTCAATGTCATATATCTCCTTCCAATTAAAGAGGTTGATACAACATGTCCTCTTCCAAAGAGGTAAGATTTAAATGCATTCTATGAGTATCATAGGGCATCAAGCCACATGGAAAATAGATGTGTTAGCCTAAAGCACAAAATATAAGATCTCATTGAGAATAACATTATTGATGTGAGAAAGCACATAGAGGCACCAAAACAATAGAAGATATAGGTTAAGGTACTAAATATATTTTCATATCCTTTCCCAAAGCATATAAATAATGAGGTAGGGGGCATAGTATGTGTTCACTATAAATACCAGGCACATACACCTTGAATTTCCTATCATAAAGCTATAGAAGAGACACATACAATACATATCATTATTGAAATGTATCATACTATAGTGCCACCTAGACCACTTATCACATTTTTAGAGGAGGATATTGTGGATGATGACACACTTACATGCAGTCTTCATATGAGCATACATTGACTACCATCCTATCCATATTGTAATGATTGATAGTGAGTCAAGCATAAGCATGTGCACTATGCCACTCTTAAAAAATTTGGGATACATAAAGTATGATATATTCCCCATAGATATAGTCATTAGCAATTTTAATGGCCACATTCAGAGCTTTATCAAGGAGATTATGTTGTCTTTATAGGTTGAACTAACACACATAGCCACTCGGTTCATAGTAGTACCTAGTTCAAGTGTATTTAATATATTATTGGGAAATCCATGGTTATAACATCTCTAATCCATCCCATATATAGTACACTAATGCCTAAAGTATATACATGCTAACTAAGTGGTTAAGATTGATGGTGTCCCATATGAGTATCCTCCTCCCATCCTAAAGGTAGGTCCAGCACATTTTTTAGCTATATTACCAACACAAACACTAATTATAATTCCATCATAATTACTATAGATCTTACAACTATCACTTACATTAGAGAGTATGTATCTTATGTATACATCATAGTGTTTAGTAGAGTCATCAATCAAGACTAGGTCTACTCTTATGATATCTACATGTCTGCATACTCTCCCATGAAGACCATTACTAGAAATACCTTTACATAATATATATATATCAAATATTCCATAGGACATTCCTATACTTATTTTACATTGAGATCAATTATATTGGGTTCTACATGTCCTCCACATTGAGATCCTACATCATGCACAACTTTTAATTCTATTAGATGGGTCCCTAAGACCCATTCAATTTATATGGCATCGCAGCTAGTCCCACAACATCATAGCATCACTACATATGAAATTTAAAACATAGATTAAATAGCACAGCAGATCAAGGGCTCATAGTTTCCCATTCACACTGCATGCATGATCATAGCTCCCATATTCATCATAGGTCACAGTCATAATGAGTCTCCCATGAGGCTCATTAGTTATTGTGGTTCTTAACCTTTTACATACTTACTGCTCTCTCTCTCATTCCTTGTACATAGTCTATTTTCATTTACTTATACATAGCTTATAATTAGAAAACACAAAAATAATATAACATGTCAAAATATAAACACATTCATATATTTCAAAAACATAAATTGTATAGATTATATGAATTGTTATGTTTAGATTTATATTACTTATCATATATTTAATATTGTGTATACACCCTAAATTGGTTAAGTAACCACACATATCATGTCTTTTCACAGTCCTTTCATAGAAGAATCTGGTTGGATCATATGAGTTTTATTCACATTTAGCCATGTCTTTCATTTTAGTCATTTTGGTCTTATTTCATGCTTGAGTCACCTTTTTACCTATTCCCAGTCATCTTTAGCCTTTCAAATAATCATTTCACCTTCTAGGTCAGTTTTTATGTGTTCTTTCCATCCCCCTAGGTCCCCACTCTATAGGACAAGAGTGTTGGAATTATACTATAGCATCGATGCCACTAGTGTCCTATTTTGACACTCCTATCCAAGGTCATTTTGAGATCCAATGATCAGTTTCCTTCACTTAATAAGTCATATCCTATTTCTTAGCTTCTTTTTTAAGTTTCCCAATGTTGGCCAAATTTAAATAAAACTCTAAAATTTAAAATAATGAGTCTCCTCTATAAAGGACTATACAAGGCATTTTATATCAATCAATAGTATAGCTCACCATTCTTCATCACACATAGATTTTCATGTTTGATCAAGGAAGGGCTTAGGTGAAAGTCCATTCTTACATCTATCATGCATGTTGATTATGCACATTCCCTAAGGGAGAACTACATTTCATCTAAGACCCTAGATTGAGGGTTAATGTAGGTAGTCATTAGGATAGTAGGGGTTTTAGGTCATGTGATCATTCTTCCCCTAGCCTAATTTTTCCCCCTTTTTATTTTGATGCATTTGTTATTTTCATGTGTGTAGATAGATACAGGGTTTGGACATTGAAATGGATCTATAATGAACTCTATTTCCTTCCAACCTCTAAAACTTCATAGGCAAGGTCATACATACATAGTGAACAAAACCAAAAAAACTTAGGTCTATTGGACAATAGAAGTAGAAGTAGACTAAAGTGTTAGTGGATTAGTGTACTATTTTAGTGCTCTTATCCAATCATAAAAAAAAAATCATATACTAATGTGTGAAAGTGTCTTAGTTTTGTACCACAATTTTTAGCTCCTGAATCATTCATTTCAACCTATTTTTAGATTATTTTATTTCTCTTCCTATTTTAGATTATTTGATAAAAATCTATATTTTAGCATATAAAACTAGATTTTTCCCCTTACTTCAGACCCTTTATTGTTTAGGAATTAAAACATTAGATTCTCAAAAATAATAAAACATTTGGTAAACCTGAATTACGTAGAATAAATATAAAACCCTAGGTACACTTAGGGTTTTTCCTTCAAATTTTGTGCACAAATTTAATTTCAAATTTCCAATTTTTGTATAAATTTTTGTGCATTAATTCTATTCAAATATTTTTTTAGAATTTAAATTATTTCAATAATTTTTAAAAATTCTAAAACCCTAACCAAAAACCCTAGATTTCCAAACTAGGTCCTCAAACCCTAAGCCTCTCTCCCTTACAACTTTTACAAAAATATTTTAGAATTTTTGCAAATTGTTTAAGGTGTCAAAAATATTTCAAAATTCCTATGTTGGTAGTTATTTTGTGTAAAAATGAAATTTCTTATTTCTAATTTTTGTATAATTTTTTTGTGCATTTATCCTATTAAAAATTATTTTTAGAATTTAAATTCTTTCCATAATTTTTAAAAGTTCTAAAACCCTAGCCCAATACCCTGGATTTCCAAACTAGGTCCTCAAACCCCAAGCCTTCCTTGTAATTTTAAGAAAAATATTTTTAAATATTTGAAACTTGTTTTGATTGTCAAAAATATTTTCAAAATCTCTATGTTAATATTTATTATTGCATTTATTTCCTTAATAGTACTTCTTCATATTCTCTTTTGTGAAAGAAATAAAATGGCCACTAAGGCACTTTTTCCCTCTCATCCCACAGATAAATTTCTAAATTTTTCTCATAATTATGACAATGAATGGAAAAATTTTCAAAATTGCATATTAGCTAAAAATGTGGAGAATTGTTTCATTTACAATGAAGATAATTACTATTGTTGTAATGAGGAATATGATGATACATGTGAAAGTGATAGTGAAGAAAAAATAGATGCATCTTCTTCTCTCAAACCTATCTCTTTTATTCCCTCTTCTAAATAAAATAATTTTGATAAATGGGAAAGGTTTATTTAACCTCATTCTCCTATGCCCAATGCACCAAATGAAAAAATTAGTCATGCAATTCTAAGTAAACGTCTTATTGATGATAATTTGATTCCATGTGAACCTAATCTTTCTCTCTCTTTTACTAATTATATGTTCAGAATATAACAATATAAATGCAATAGAATCAAATATCCAATTCATAGTTCAACAAACTAATCTCATGTTTCTAACTCTACTTTATCAAAAGAATGGCTAAAAAAAAACTCTTTTTCTCTTAATTCTCATATCATAAATAAAAATAATGCATACACTCCATCCATGGATAATGTAGATGCACATTTAAATGATAATTTATTGCCTATTAGAACAGAATAAATTCTTCTCTTACACCTCTCCCTAGTGACAATGGAAGTGATAATGAGTATGATAGTGAACATGCAAATGAATATGAAAATGAGAGTGATTATGAAACATATTTCAAATATGATAATGCATGGAAAAATGATGACTATTATACACATAGTGAAGAAGAAAATTCATCTAATGTTTCTAACTCTTATCTCACTCCTCCTCTCAAACATAATGCATTACCAATTTTCTTTTTTACTTCTATGCATGATTCTATTTCAAGTAGTGCACATGTTATTGATAACTTCACATCTTATCCTCAATTAGAAAGTGATTCACTAGAAGATAAAGATACCAATGAATCTCTGAAACCACCCCTAATATAGTAGAACCTAGTTCTCACTCTTCACCTAAAGAGAATGGTAGCCAACATCCCTCAAGTAAGGTCCAAGTTACCATCACTCCAAAGGTTCAAGTGAGCACACCCCCTCTATATGATCTAATTGATAAATGTAACATTCCCATGGCTAAAATTAATCATTAAATTTAATGATTAAATCAACCACTTCAAGATGCTAATATAACATCATAGGAGATTATTTCTTTGATGCATGTAGTAGGTGAATTACAACACCAAGTACAAAATCTTACCTTAGAAAACAAGGCTTATAAGTCTTGGATGGATGCCAATGATTTACATGGTAATCCTCTTCCAAAGACATTCATAAAAGCTTCATTGCCTAAGTATTTATAGATACCATCATTGCCTCACTTTGATGGAATTGGAGATCCATTCATGTACCTTCAAGCCTTTTAGAAGGCTTTGCCATCTCATGCAAGTCCTTTGATTCTACTCAAATTGTTTCAGTAGACATTAATGGGGGAGGCACATAATTGGTTTTTTCATCTACTCTTGGTTAGTTCCTTAAACACATATTATGACTTAAAGGAGGCATTTCTTAGACATTACATAACAAACATAGGCCTCATGTTATATATGAGAAACTTGCCACATTGCATTAGAATACTTTGGATCTAAATAGTGATTATATATTATAATTCAAGATGTACATGTTAAGATTGATATATGAACCAAAATATTTAGATATTCAACATATACTTACTAAGGGGCTTCATAAACCTCTCCCCAAGCATCTATTATATCAAATAGAGTCCTCTTTCAGGCAATTATGTTATATAGTTCTACCTTTGGGAAAGAAATTGGGATTGATTGAGGTAGATGTAGTTGATAAAATAACTATAGATTTCATAATAGTACCTACATCTATAGATCCTAGTACAAATCATCCATCATGTCCTAAACAAGATATGAGACCACAACTAGAAAAGCAACAAGTTAAAAATAGGGAGCTAGTCTCTAGACTATAACCTATAATATTGACTACAAAGAATAGTAAAAAGGAACCACTATAGTTTGATTTAGAGTTGGATAGCTCATGTGTTATATTATTTTCACTACTCGATAGGATGTTAATCACATTACCTTGTACTCATCGATAAGATCCACACACTTACATGAACAACCATATCAACCCTTTTATAACTATCATTGTATTCATGGACATAGAGATAATGATTGTTATGGACTCAAAGATTGCATTAATAGATGTGTTGATAATAGCATCATAACATTTACACAAGGGGCACTAAGATCTTGTCCATAATGGAATTGTATACCTCATTTATCCATGACTGAGTCATCCTAGGACATTCCTTTATAGGAATCATTAGTCACTCATCATGAGAGTAATGTGGGTTCTAAGACAAAGCCTCATAGGAGATCTCCTGGTTTACATATTCAAAAGGTTTGGAAACCTATATAGTGAGATAAACCTACATATAGTAGTATAGTCTAATGAGTACATGGTGAAGTTCCATATACATATCCAGTAGAGTCATAGGCATCGCATCATAGTACTACTTAAGAGATATATTCATTATGGCTAGATATTTTGGGCCCTATCTCACGTAGCAATCCACTATGGTTAAGATTAAATGAACCCACATCATAGAGTAATGCTCCATAGAGATATTCACTTCAGTTGAATTTTTAGGAACCTATTTCATGTAGCAACTTGTTAAGATTGAGATTAAATGATCCCCTATCACAGGTTTCATCTCCATCTTGATATATTGCCTAGTCATACACATCATATTATATGCCATAGGGTATATGATTATGGATGGATGAGCCTTTTTCATCACACATAGTTTCCACGGCACATATAATAAAGTTACTTTTTTAGAATCTCCATGTACAACTAGTGTTAGTACACAATAAATAATATTATATATAGAGCATATTCCCACACAACATTATTATTATGGGCACTTGTTCATTTGTCTATTAGGGTTCAAATATTGATACAACATAGAGTGATATGACACATATTCATAGAAGCATTAGTTCATAGCTTCACTTAGTAAGGAAACAATGGAGCCAAAGGGCCAACCTTTGTATTCTTGAGCCACTCTTAGGGAAGTAATATACATAGTGTGCTATCTTACATTCCCATATACTAATAACTAATAGTCCTAGTTCTGTATAACCATCCCCAGCCACACCAAATTATCCAACTCTAAACCTTACCAATATCATATTTTACCAATCTTAAACCAGTTCACTTTATCAAAACAACTTACCAATTACAAAGCCATTTTTTTTATCACATGTGATTACAAATCAAACCTACCATCACACTTATCAGCATATCATAAATAATCAAAATCACATCACAAACAACATTTTTAAAAAACATATGCAACCTATAAATAAATACCAAACCAATCACTTATAAATTAATCATTTAAAAATTAATATAATAACATATTACAAAATCCATAACGCAATACACATAAGTCAAAATCTAAATAATATCCATATATATATATACACACACACACACATATATATATACATACATATATATATATATATATATATATATATATATATATAACAAAGTTTTCAAAACATATACATCATATTAAAATATAATCAATCATGAATGGGGATTATGCCCTCACTCTCAGTCTCACTCTCTCCTCTAGTAAGAGATCCATAATGCCTCTTTCATTAGCTCTCTCACTCCAGTAGCTACCCATGCTCCTCATATAAGTCTACATACCACCTCTAAAGCTCTATGTACTCATCCATAATCCTCATACTCACTGATCCAAAATTGGGTGGGGGTATCCTATGTCTATGTAACTCAGCTCTCATCTCTCTATCCTATTACCTTAACATATTTAGTTGTATCTATAGTAGCTCTATCAAAAAATAATCATAGACATGAGTTGTAACTTTCACTCACTCTATTAAACCCTCCTCCACTACATCATCAAGAACATGTTATGTGAGCTCTTAGAGTGTCAACTTAATGATGGTCTCCTAGAACTCATCATTTCCACTTCTACACCAGCTTATGCTTGATCTTGAGTGCCTTCAACCCCACCTACATAGAAATTACAACATTACATTAGATATACACTTTCAAATCAAACTAAAATAGAAAAAACTTGTACACAATTCAAATATAATTGCTACTTACCTCCCATCATCTATATTAGGATAAGATCCTCATATGTAGGAATATACCCTCTATCAATAAGATATAATAGATCCCACTAGTGCCTATCCCACCATGTGGTATATGCCTCTATACATCTAACATCATCTACACTAGGAATATCTATAGCTACATCCCATGTATTTAATGGTAATTGTGCTAACTCAACCTCAATAAGTATCCCATGAGCTCTTACACTCATTGGTGCCTATACACCCCTCACCTATACCTATGTTATATGGATCTCATCTTGTGGTACCCTAAACTATCTATCATGTACTCATACAAAAATTGTTCATACACTCCAACCTAGTGGTCATGTAACCAATAGTTGAGCCTCATATATCTTAATTACACTCCATCCTTAGCCCACCCAAGAAATCCTCTATATGGCCTCCATATGATATCCCAAGCCACCAATCTATCTAAAATTCATTTATAGTGATCTGTCCTAGGAGATCAAATAGCCAATGTACACTTCCACTACTCTAAAAATGGCTTTTGTGGTACCCACCTCTGCCTCGATAATCTTATTGGTCGCATAATTTTTATGTGCTCATAAACCCAATAATACAATAAAGTAGTCACACTCACACCACCATTAAATTCCTCCTAAGTAAACCTATAAAGATACATGTATAATTTTGAAATCATAGTCCTACCCCATGAAAACATAGTTCCATACACCTCTATATTATGAATGATCTTATGCATCTTATATGAAATCAACACCTCACTCCAATCCACAATAATAAATGAAGCCAAAAACATGGCCAATGACTTCCATAGATGAAAAACACTAGACTATACTATAAATAATAGTAGTACATCACTATCACTACCTCTATAATGCATTCTTTAGGGCACAACAATAAAAAACAAGGATGCAAGATCAATAACATCAGCACCCATGTATAACTCCTCAAGAGTGTTAAAATGGGGAGGACGCGGGGGAAGCGAGCACAGATGCATTTGCAGCCCTAAAACCCTTCCCTCTGTGGCTGTCCTCGTGCTCATTGGAGTCCAAGATCTTGGATGTTGGTGTATAGTTCTGAACGGCCTTTGTTTTATAGCGTGGTTTGGTGTTTTCATGCTGGTCTTTCGACTTACAGCTACCACGCTGACCTCTATCCATAATTGATTGGATCTTGTTTTTTTTTGGAGATTTGAGCATGCCATGGTGGCGTTTCCCCTTGGGAGAAGGGGGAGATCTTTGTAGTATTTTGGGTGGAGGAATGGGTGGTGGTGGTGTCGGTTCCAGGTGGAGTATCTCTGATGGTGGTGCTATCCTTTCTATGCAGTGTTTTATATGCAGTGCTTTATGGTGAGATCTTTCATTTTACGTGTTTTTCACTTTACTTCATTCAGCTGCATTATGGATGGGACCCGGGTTAGATTTCTAGCCTAAGTAGGATGGCCATCCAGATCTAGTAAGCGAAGTATTTGTGTCTGTTTGGGGGAAACACTATTTCCTCAGTGGTTGGTGTTTGTGCCATGGTGCCCTATAATGGGATTTATGAAAAGCCTTAAGCTGTGGAGGAGCCTTGCTTAGTAATTGATGGGCAAGGTAGTTCTACCTCTGCCATTTTGGTGAGGGTTTCAGGTTGTTTACCTGGTTTTGGTTAGGTTTCAGGTCCTTGTAAAACCTGGGGAGTTTCATCTGGTTTATCTTGTTGGTTTTAGGTCCCTAAAAAACCTAGTTTAGTTACTGTCTTTCAGTGTTTAGCCTCTTTTGGTGGTTTGTAATGTTTATCTTTCATGATTTGTATAGGGTTTTGGGGCCCCTTTAAAACCTATTTTTACCTTAATCTAAAACATCAGCACCCATGTCATCCTACAAAGCCACATACCATCTAATATCTAGAAAATGCAAAATATGGTACACATCATCCAAGGTAATCATAATCTCTCTAGTAGGAAGCCATAAAGTAGATGTGTCTACATTCTACCTCTCACATAAGGTAGTAATTAGATACCTATCCCACTATATAGTGCCTAGGTCACACACATTACCCAACCCTACCCTATCCATCACAACTCTCTCATTAGATGACAAAGGTTACAATCTTAGTATCTCCATCACTTGGTCTATATGGAACTCCCTCATCTATACCTTGACCTATAAAAAAATAAAAAATAAATAGCATATATGTCAATCAACCATGCCAAGGAAAATAGCCAAGTTACACAACAACATGAAATAACTTAGAAACTTATAAATCTAGCCCCAATGAAAAACAATGATATATAAATGACATTAACACTGGACAATAATGCTAGACCCTAGATATCATTACTAAACATTGGATAAGAGTGTTGACTCCTAGATAAGAGCATTATAACTAGTCAAAAATTTCCTAGGCTACTTTAAATAGATTTAAAAGATCAAAAATAGGATTCTAAATAGGCAAAAATCATGCATTTTAGCTACTCACTAGGATAACATCACCATCAACCTCAATTTCGACTGCCAACTACTCAAACTAAGTCATAACATGTGCTCATCTCCTTGGCATATCTCTCACTCTAGAGCTCCAAATCTCAACCTAGTCAATGTGCAAATGAATCAAGAATCAATTCAATTTTCCCATATCAAACAACTTTTTCATCCAAAGAAATATACTATTTTTCTTATAATTTTAACCTCATATCTCTATTTTACAAACTATTTTGTTCCACAAAATTATGACAATGATACCTTAAACATCATGCAATCCTTCCTCTCTTAATACACCATTTGCTTATTATGGCACACACATCTCTATACCTCTTTTATATCTAGACATACAACTTGGTCCTAACCAATCAAAATCTCATTCAACTTTCAAGCACCTCAGTCTAATCAATCAAATAAACTTTTAATCACATCAAAATAGGCCAACCTTATTTCTACTTATGTTACTAGTCATCACTTTTATCTCAACCTCTTCTATCATATATCTCATCCCTCTCCCTAAAAGGGGGCCATCATTCCTACTATTCATATTCCTCCACTTACCCAGCATACCCATCCACTCTCATAAGTGGATACACCATGGTTCTTACACCTCTAGTATTTAGACTATCAGATTTAGCTCAAACCGATTAAAATATACAATGATTTATATTACATGGGTCATTTAGCATTATTCAAGATATTTAAGGGGATATACCTTTAGTTTATAGATACATAGACTATTATGGCATAGTGGTCCAGATCATATAGATCCATAATGATTTTAGCTTATAGATACATAGACTAGTCAAATACATTAGTTTAGATTATATGGATTCACAGTGACTTTTATACAAATTTAGACTCAGATACTATCTTTGGGGGCATGTACATACTACACATCTCACACATGATAGCTTCATATAACATGACATAACTACAGGACTAGATAGCAAATTATAGGCATAATGTAGAGCATAGTGTTTTGATCTTTAGTTTTGCACATAGGGCATGGCATGATATGTCATTTCACATATGGTTATATATTTTTCTATACTATACATATGCATCACTCACATATTATATTTTGGGGCATCACATAGATGATCATGTTCTTCATTGTCTAGGATTTTATAGATTGAATGGTAAGACATGACATTTTTTATTACACATTGACCAAAGTTTTAGATTATGCCCAGCTATACCTAGGTTGTCACTAAGTTAGATAAATGGCCATTTGTAGTGGTTACTCCATAGCATTACCCATACCCATACTATATGAGTTTTTGTAGGACAAAGGGTAGAGATTGGTTTTACACCTCTAAGAAATTCTCAATTCTAGTTCAGATATTCAGAGTGGGGGCATGATAGAGTTTTCTCTTCATAGTATACAAATTCTATGCACACATTCTAGATTACATGATTTTGTGTGGGACAGAGGGTAGATATGTGTTTTGGACCTCTTAGCACATCTCAATTATAGTTTAGATATTCAAATTAGTGGCATGATATATTTTTATCTTCATAATATACATATTCTATGCACACATTCTAGATTACATGAGTTTATGTGGGATAGAAGGCAGACATTGGTTTTGAGCCTCTGAGTATTTCTCATTTTCATCTAGATTTAGCATAATGGGTAAGCATTTCCACCTTATACATGTTTCATAGATTTAAATTCTAGATTTAGTATAAGGGGTATACATTTAAAGGATTATTTCCATCTCCAGGTGTTATTCATCTCTCCATCCACTTCCCTAGCCAAGAAGTGAGTTGGACTCTTTTTCTTCACATTCATCTCGACACAAGTAAGTTTAAGTACACATTTTCTTTTATTTATTTTACTATAGTACTTAATTTTATTTCATCACTAGATTAAAAGTGGGAAATTTTATACGCCCTAAATTGGTTAAGAAGACACACATATCATGTCTTTTCATAGTCCTTTCATAGGAGACTCTGATTGAAGAATATGAGCTTTGTTCACATTCAATCATATATTTCATTTTAGTCATCTTGGTCTTTTTCATTCTTAAACCACCTTTTGCCTACTCCTAGTCATCCTGAGCCTTTCAAATAGTCATTCCACCTCAGCCAAGTTAGGTTTTGTGTGTTCTTTCCTTCCCCTAGGTCCCTAGTCTATAAGACAAGAGTGTTAGAATTTGACTACAGTGTCGATGCCACTAGTGTCCTATTTTAGCACTCCTATCCAAGGTTATTTTGAGATCCAATGGTTAGTTTCATTTACTTAATAATTCCCAACACCTTTCTTAGCTTCATCCTTAAGTTTCCCAATGTTGACCAAATAGAAATAAAAATCTCAAATTCAAAATAATGAGTCTCCTATATAAAGGACTAAAAAAGGAATTTTATATCTATTACTTATTATTTTGTCACACTACATAATTAAAATCAATAAAAAGTATAGCTCAGCATTCTACATCACACATAGATTTGCATGCTTGATCAAGGAAAGGCCCAGGTGAAAGTTCATTCTTACATCTACCATACATGTTAATTATGCATGTTCCCTAAGCGAGAACTACATTTTATCTAATACCAAAGCTTGAGGGTCAATGTAGGTAGTGATCAAGACAACAAGGGTTCTAGCTCATGTAATCATTCTTCTCCTAGCCTAGTTTTTCCCCATTTTGCTTTTGATGTGTTTGTTGTTTGTATGTGTGTAGATATATATAGGGTTTAGAGATTAAAATAGATCTATAATGAACTCTATTGAATTTTAGCATCTAAAACTTCATAAGTAGGGTCATACAAACATAGTGAACAAAACCTAAAAAGCTCAAATTTCTTGGACAACATTATTAGAAGTGGAATATAACACTGATGCCACTAGTGTCCTATTTCAGTGCTCTTATCCAATCATAAAATGATTACTAGATCCTGATTTACATATGTGTCCATGTCTTTCACCATAATTTTCAGCTCTTCAATCATTCATTTAAACCTATTTTTAGATAAGTTTATTTTTCTTCCTCATGTAAATTATTTGATAAAAATATATATT
Source organism: Torreya grandis (assembly GCA_037957365.1). NCBI lineage: Eukaryota > Viridiplantae > Streptophyta > Pinopsida > Cupressales > Taxaceae > Torreya > Torreya grandis. The sequence goes on along the minus strand of JARHVA010008375.1, from coordinate 85,034 downwards.
TTTCCATATAAAACTATATTTTCCCCCTTACTCTAGACCCTTTATTTTTTTAGAACTCAAACATTAGATTCACAAAAATAATAAAGCATATTTCTATCTATCTCAGTATAGTTAGTTTTATCATACACACATGCTTCACTTGTTCTTATCGAATTGCTATAGATTCTAGATAGGACTCTAGTCCACTAAACTAATTAAGACTAGTAGTCATCTACCCATTTGGGGCATTTACACTGATCCTAGTATATACATTTGATACATCTTCCCACTAGGGGGAATATCCTATATAGTTTATATAATTAGTTTTTAGCTTTATAAACTATATATTCTAGTTTATGCATTAATTAATCTTGATATTAATCAATTCCCCTCATTACTCATATTTTTTTCCCATTATCACTAGTTAGACATAGTATATATGCATCCTAGCATTTGCATAGATTTATACTACATAGTTATACATGCTTTCATTTTTAGTTCTTATATTAGACTCGATTGTGTTCTTATGCTTATTTTATCTTTGAGGGAATTTGAATATGCCATTATTATTTATCTCAATGCCACTTCTTAATTTTTATGACTTAGATATGTTACCATGTCACTTGTGTGTGATTTCATGCTTCTATATGTAGAAATTTGAAGATTTCTTTCTATGTGGATCTACTATAATTTACGTATTGCTTGCATATGTAGAAATTTGAACATGTCCTTATATGTATTCATCTCAAATTTATATTCATGTGCCCATGTCCCTTGTATTGTGACCCCTTGGTCCATCTTTTGTATGTCTCATGTGCTTTTATGCATGCTTCCTTATATGCTTCTACACCATAACTCTTGTATTTACTTATTACACACACAAAATATTTGTTTATTTCATGAAGGCCTCAAAAATCTACCCTTCCTACATGGGTACTATGATGAACATCATGCCCCATAACCCTATTTAGTTACTTATATTTTATGATATATAGATTTATTATATCTATCTTGACACACTTGTGTAATGCTAGATTACAACATACATCTTACATTACTTACTTATGTTCATATTTATTTGCATTATGATGATATGTTTATACATTATATTAGAATATCATGCACTACTCTAGCTAACACATTTTGTAGAGCTAATTATTTAGATGGTAGTTTTTATACAAATTTAAAAACTCCCCTCAGAAGAGGGGGAATTTATAGTGATTTTTCATAAATATTAGGTTCCTAATTTTTTATTCATAGATATATTTAAACACATAGGCTCAATTTCAAAAATTAGACTCAGGGTAAACACAAAACAAAAAAGAATTAGAAGATAGTTTAGATTAATTAGAAATTAGACTAGGTAAAAATTAGCACCTATATTAGGACACTAAAACCATATGACACTACTTCCCACTACAGGGCACTACTATTCAGTATCCCTAACTTTAGGATAGTTTGGATCATTCAAACTAGTACACTAGGTACAATATAGATTTGCATAGTTACAATTATAAGTTTGATAGTTATGTTTAGATCTTGCTTAGATATATTCATTTCAGCTCAAATTCATATTGCTTACTCATATTTGGGGGAATTATGTGTGGCATGATCACTCTTGCATTTAGTTCAGTAACATAGATTCAACTATTACATATTTAGTTCATATTTAGTATACTCAGATACCAAATTTGAGGTATGTGAGTGACACATAATTTCTTTATACTAAACTACACATAAGTTGATCAAATGGAATGTAAAATTCATGTCATATTATACACTATATACATTTTTTATCACATTATATGTTTTCACAAGATTTATGCCTTACTCCATCTATAATGGTTGCAATTCATGGGTGGCCTAGAGCTACCTAATATACCCAAGTAGCTATAGAGCTGACATACACAATTATATGTACTTAGATAATTTCATTACTTTGAAATGTTTATTTATAGATTTATATACTTTAAATATGTGGTTAATGATGAATTCATGGCCTACTTGAGTTCTTGAGACACCCACATGAGAGGGTTAGACACACTTACATTCTTATCTACTATATTCACATATCAGGATCCACTAAATAGAGCTGGGACATGATTTAGTCAAAACTAGATTTAGTTCTTACGGCACCCATATGAGGATAGAGAAATCCATTTACTTAGTCTATGATATTAATCAATATGATCACTATGTACCCTCACATAAATAGGTTATTACCAGGTTCATGTATTGGTTTGCATACCCAACAAGATTTATCCAATACTTCACTCTCTCTTTACTAATCTTTACTCAGTTACTTTATTTTAACATAGCCTTTTACTTTTGATCATCTCTTAAGTAAGGACTAATTTTTTCACATTTCATTACAATACTTTGATTTACATCATGTGTCACATACACATAAGAAGATTCACATACGTATACCTAGCTACATACACTTCACTTCCAAGGTAAGCCTAGGTACACTTATTTATCCTTTTATATCATTTAGCTTTATTTTATTACTATCATAAAGGAGGGGGGGGGTATTTAATCATGTAAAAGTGGTAATTGGATGTTAAGAGTGTCTCTTGAGTTGACATAATCCTAACTTATCCCTAGACCTATCCTAGAGCCCTAAACACACATTTTCATTCATTTCATAGACCATAGACCTATACAGTCTATCAAAACATAGTCCCTATACTATCTTCACATATCCCAACCCAAATTTCTTAGCAATATATCAATAAGACATTGATGCCACATTTGGGATAGAACAACAACATGGTGTTAGTGTCCCCAACTAGTTTCTACTATCTTTAAGCCTATCTCTTCCCAATAGATACTTTTTCAAATGTGTTTTCCTCTTAAAGTTGGCTTAACCATATTTTATTATTTGCATAAGCTACAGATCTCTATAAATATAAGTATGATTAACCTCTATTCCCTAGATGGAAAATAAATGCAAAAGAACATTAAAACCAAAGACAAGTGAAGAAAAATTAAGGTATTTGATCTTATTTTGTCATTATTCCACATACTACCATCTACAACATCCTTAAATCTATTTTTCATATATTTCAAAGATCAATCACATTCTAGGTATCCAAGTCCACTCTCATTCTAGAATTCACTTGCACTTACATCAAGCACTAGGTAGGAGAACTACATTAGGCTCGATCCCTCTTTGGATTATTGGTATGTAGGTAACTCTCATCACAATAGGATTTTCGATATGTCTACCCTATCCTAATAATGAACACACAATTATTTATCATTCCATAATTGCAAGGATGATTAGGGTTTACATAGTAAAGTAGGTTTTAAATTCATAAAATAGATCTCTAAGTTTCATGTATGTAGGAACAAGACCTAAAAACACATGCATAGGTGCTTCCATAAAATAGGAATAATCCTTAAAATGGAACACTACCATTACTTTGAGATTAATAAAACAACATGGTTCTACTATCCATATGGGGCACTATTGTCTAGTGGGTAAAAAGATTCCAAAATTCTATTCATGATACTCATAACTATCTAGAACCTAGTTTTCAAAACCCAAAACATCCATGATAGTCACTTTTTATATAAGTATATATTTATGATTATTTATTTATAATTTTAGAAATTAAAAAAAGAGGTCAAATTCCATAACAAATTAATGTTTTATTATTTCAATTTATTTAACTAATTTAGACATCTCAACCCTTTGATCTAAACATAGGATTTATATAATAAAGCACTAAAAGGTTAAATCAAATGATTTAAATTTTTAATTTGAACCTTACTTGTCATATTTCGAAACCATAAAACTTATATCCTACCATCATTAAATATGTTACTAGCCTAAATTTACTATTTCAGAGATAAGAACAATGATCTAATGATTTGAAGATGTCTAAGTAAGATATATAATTACTTTGGAACAAATTATGGGATTTCATATAAATAATTTTAAATGTATACTCGTATATTACATATGGATATAAGAAAAATATATATGATATTATAGTATGTGTTAAAAATAAATTTAGGTTGAATTTAAGTCAAAATATATATTTACATGTTTCAATTACCATATATTAGTAACTAAAAATGCCCCTTTAATTCAAGTATTGAAATAAAATACATAAAATATATTAAAATGATAAATATGTGTACCTCAATGTGTATAACACACTTTATCTTTGATATATGCTATAACTATTGAGCCTTCTCCAAAAAAATATGCAATGAAAATGCATAATAAATTTTATTAGAGTAAAATCTAAGAATTCATACATTGAAACTTGACTTTGGATAACCATGAAATATTATAGCTATAGGTGGGTGAACCATGTTTCACTCAATATTTTTAGATATGATGATTCCTTTTTGAATCATTGGATAATGAATCCTCTTAATAAACCCTTCTATATAATTAGGGGTGATCAATCCCAATTTTTGTAACTAAGGAAAGGCCATGGATTGGGAAGGAAAATTAGACAAACCCTCACTATAAAAAAACTAATGAATGAAATACTTCCAAATATATCAATTGTTCCACAAACCTCAATTGAAGTAACCCATTTAACTGATATTTGATATTACACTAATATTTATATAATCTTGTAATTCAAAGTTGAAAGGTGAGAACCATATTGAGCTTATATATTAATTTGAAGGCCATTGTGGGAACTATATTTATACCAATTTACTCATTTAAGCATGTATCAACTAAAACATATAGACTTATGGATTCATAGGTGATAGCTATTCGTTATATTGGATGTGTTTGGAAAATAGAAATTTACATAGTAAATGTGTATGGAAAAGATTTATGTTGCATAATCATTGATAACATTGGAAAGTTTTGATAATGTGTACAGTGAATCAACTTCTTGCCCTATAATTTAAATTTTTTTTTTTTTAATATGGTATAGAATGACATGCATCTATATTCATTTTTTCCTTGTCTAATTTTTTTTAAGACCTATATCTCATGTCTTGTAAAATGAGTGTATATGCCACTTATCTAATTTATACTAGAATATAAGACTGAACATCCATATAATTTTGAAATATCTCAGGTAAAACAATAGAAGATACTTTTTTTAGTTTTTAATCAACATGTTTTCATTGTTGTAGTTTAGTTTATTACTTTTATACTTATATCGACACACCTAGTTACATGTGTGATGTCATCCCTAATGGGGGAATCATAAGGTTTTAAAAACATTAATATTTATATTTATACATAGAAATCATACATAATACCTTTTATAATTGTATTTGGTCAATCATGAAACATGCTTAATTAATATTCCCGTAATCAATTTTTTATATCCTTACATGCTAAAGAGTTATAATGAGATAAAGGTGGCTATAAATCTAGTCATTCAATGGGTTTCCATAGTTTCATTCATAATTCATTGATAACTTAGACATAATCACACCCATTACTACTAGGATTTTTAGATCCTAATCTTAAACTATATGGAGATAAAGGTCATCTTAAACATCTTTGATCATTTTATGCAACATGCTTGTATTATGAAATAGAATGAAAATTATTAACCAATATAATTCTAAAAATCCTTTAAGAATTTACTTTTTTGATGGTTCTATGATATTCCACTCTAACCACTTAAAGCATTTAACCCTTCGAAATAATATGTCTAAAATACTTGTTTATTAACATTGGTGAAAAATATCTTATGTGTAGATTTCTAAACTCAAATAAGGTCTCAACAAGCCCATCAATGAATATATTCTTTGATATAAAATTATGATAGCTAATATTACAAATTCTATGGAATATATTGATCTAAAATATATCTTCTCACATATTTTGCTTTAACACTTCATGTGTCTATCATATTTTATAAATTCAAATCTTTTTATGGGCTACCCATACAGTAAAACAATGAGAAGTCAATATCATAGCTTTGAAAAAACTCAAGTATAATGCATTTAATGGTAAAATTACTTCAACAAATAACTTTAAAATTAAGCTAAGATATAAGATCAAATATATTATAATCAATAATTAATCAAAATTAATAATTAATATATTATCATAACAGCTGAATAAGATTTAGTTGAAATATCTACAAGGAATAAATAGTTTGATATTACCATCACCTCCACATATATTGTTACCAAATTTACTTGAGTATAATATCATATATCTTCCTCCACCATTAGAGGTTGATATTACTAATCCTTAATATAAGTTTTTTGACATTAATTGACATTTTGACTATCATATACATATTTGGCATTCTAAAACATGTTTTACAGGATAATGATTAAGATAAAAGATATTATTAATGACCCTATTATAGAGTTAAGTATAGCCACATAAGAGGCCGTACCATAGAAAAATCAAAATAAAATATTTTAAAACTTTACTAATCCGTTTACAAACCATGTAAAAATAATAACAAAGCATAATTCAAAGGTACACCATTTACAATGTTCATCTTTCTCTTCATATATATAGCCATCCAATAGATGGTATTATTGGTATATTTACATAAAAATCAACACCACACTATCTGATGACAATTGATGACAATGATATCGTTGGTGATTATTTGGATAAATATGCACTCTTTATTCAAATATTATATAAAAAATTTAACCCATACATGTTGTCGTGATCAATAATTGATTAAGTGAAAATGCATGAATAATGACAATTATTCACACTTACTAATACATAGATCATGAATTATAACATACAAAATAATTGGTTAAATCATACAACATACATATACAAAAACTCTTGGGTATATATTGCTACATATTCAAGTTGTTTTACGGATGATAGCTAATACATTCTTTGTCTTATCAAACATAGAGGTTATTAACATGTTATTAGGATGCCCTAGTATATAAAAATCCATTTAGTACCATCCACATTTCATCAATGTCTCCAATTTATACATTGAAATAAAGTGTACAAAGTTACATTTAAATATAAATACCATCTACATTCAATGGTATTCCCTCTTCCACCACCACCACTATAGCTAGTTATTTTACCTATTTAAGATCATAATGCAAATAAATGTATTTCACATATGTAGGATCTTATTAGGAATTTTTATTCACATGTATAATTATATGAGATAATGTGTTTGGGTTAGTAATAGTAGTGTGATATATATTATTGAATATTTTAAATAATTTGTAAAACAAATCATGTAGAGAATTATGGTGAGAGATAATATAGTAATTGACAGTCAATATAGGTTTTTATAATGGATTTTTTATTAGTTTTAGAGATATTAGTGGTTGAGTAACATATTATTTAATAGGATATGAAAATATTATATATATGTAAAACATTTTATTACATAAAATATGAATTGACTATTGAATAAACTTTTTAAATTTGCACAGTCAAGCTTAGTCTCTCACATAATGGATAAATTCTCTAATTTGCATAATTTTCTACATTTGGTATCAGTGCAAGTTTCTTAGATATATTTTAAATAAGGAGGAATACAATGATATTTTTAGTGTAGACCAATTTTTTACTTATTATTTGTCAATCCTCATTTTTGTATTTATGATTATCAATGGGTTAAAAGTGTAAACCACATGCAACCCTGTTGTCATTTAATTTTTTGTACATTAATTTTTGGTGTTTATATTAGTCTGGTTTGTTTATGTCAAAACTATTTTGGGATAAATTTATCGTAATTTTTTTTTGATGAGATAAAACCTCACCATTGAGTCTTTAACAACAACAAAATATAGTAATAATTATAAACACTCAAAATTTTGTTATAGTAAAATTTGGATTTTTTAAGTTTTTTAAAGGTTTTCTAGTTGAATTTGATTATTGTAACATATCTAATTTGAAAACACAATTTAAATTGAGTATCTTGGGTTTAAATGCATTGTTGTTTGGTATAGTATTCAACGAACAATACATTATCATGAATGGAATATAACCACAAGCATTGAACTTGAATTACACTAACTTGGCACCAAAATCATTTTGGATAAATTCATTTTGCATCGATTATTATTAAATTTTACATATTTGGGTTAACTCTCTACATCTACAAATTTTTATTCACATTACATTATATTTGGGATTTTTATATGTGCATTGGTATTTTTGAATTATTTTCATCACTTTGTATATATTGTTAAAATAATTTCATTTGCATCCACTTTAAATTACACATGGAATATATCTACATAGATATTTAGATATCAAATAAGACAAATAGAGCATCCATTTAGTGAACATTGTTTTTGGTGTATCATTATTCAAAAATAATTATAAGATTTGACTTGGGATCAAATCACATGGTCTAATCTCCAAATTAGCATTCAAACTCTACTCAACCTTAGTTATTTTTTTTTTAATCAACTATAACTCTATATTGATTCAATTACACTATTTCATTGGTTATTTAAGGCACAATTACTATCATAACACTCAAAATTGATCATCCTGAGCTCCAAAATATATTTACATCTCATCTCAATTACATCCATCCACACTACAAGCCAACTTGGCAAACACCTTAATAAACTTGGTATCTTTGTATCTTTCTTCCCTCTTCATGGTGGATTAAAACTCAATGGTGGCCTAGCCCACCATTTCACACACTTATCACCACACCAAGCCACTATATATAAGGTCTTCAACTATGATAAATAACCTTACCCTCCACTTTCAATACTTAGCTAAGCCTTATGGTTTATAAAAATAAAGGTGTTTTAATTTTAAATTTAGAGGCCATAATTTATTTAAAAATATATAAATCACATGTACAAATTTGAAGTTATGAAAAACTTGACTAATAGTTTATTTTTTAAATACATAGAATTGATGATAGGTCTAGGGATCAAACCCCCTAACACACCCAAAATTCAATTTATTTATCTCAAATTTATTTTAAAATTAAATTTTTGAAAAACAAAACATGGGGGTGATTTTTAAAGTGTGATTTTTTAGAAAGAGGGTAGATATTTATTAAAAGGGGAGTATACTTTTTTTATTTTTTTATAAAATTTTAAATGGAGGAAGTATATGTTGAAACTGACATACATGATGTTTTGTATTATGGTGAGGGCTGATTGTAACACGATGTTAAATGTGTGCCTCAAATACAAACCAAAATATGTTTCTAAGCATGATATAGTTATAGAGAGTAGGGCATTCTCCCCATGTAATCACTAATAAGGGGAATGTTAGGAATTAGTAATCACATGTATAATTATGGGAGATAATGTGTTTGAGTTAGCAATATTAATGTGATATATATTATACAATATTTCAAGTGAGCTATAAAACAACTAACATAGATATTTTAAATGAGAGATAATAGGGTAATTGAGAGTAAATATAGGTTGTTATAATAACCTTCCTAGATCAGTATTAGGAGTGGATAAACATCCTATTTAATAGGAGATTAAAATTTTGTGTATATATAAAACATATTATTATTTAAATGATGAATTTATGATTGAATAAACTTGTGCATTGTAACATTTAATCTTTGGATCTCTCATAATGTAGATCTTCTCTAATTTGTTGAATTTTCTACATATGTTTTTATATATTTAGTTAAAAGTATAATAATAAACCCTCATATATATAAATCTTCACATTAAAATTTATTCAAATTTCAAATATATTTTCATCTTATGCAATGAGTCCTAAGGTAGTACCTTAGAAAAGTCAATGTGTTCTATACCAAATAGAGAAAATGAGACATTTTCCTACCATAGATAAGACTCCATTAATTATTTCAATCTATAGAGTTACATATCCTAAATATGATTTTGTGTAGTGATCAAAACAATTACATTACAACACCCAATTCATTTTCATAACATGGTTCAGTTACATGTATCGCTTTTCATTAAAAATACATCAACCTCTAAGTTTATGATACATGCACACAATATGGTCATCCTATTGATGGTGTCATAATCTAGTTTATTTTAGTTTTTAATATGTAAAATATTTGAAAAATACAAAAAAAATTAAAATATATCAAAAATAAAAAATAAAATTCAAAATAATCTAAAAATTTTAGGACATAAAGTATGACATGTGATGGTAGTTTACTTATTTACATATTTTATTTATCACATGTTTTGTTAGATAATTTTTTTATTGTCATATACACATTGATTTCATGCTTTATATGATTGTGATGTAGGATATACATATTATGCATGGATTTTTAGATGATGGACTCCCTTTTACCTAGTTTCCATGCCTTTGATTGGGGCATCTTATTATTAGTTGCATTATCATAGGATATATCTATCTATAACATGTATACCATACTTAGATGCACATATTATCATTTTAATGTTGATTAATAATATCATAAATTATGATACATGGATATGATACTTTAATATGATTGTTATATTGATAAATATGGATGTTTTAGATTAGTTTTCACTTTTTTTTATGCTCCTTCAATTTTGTTACATTATTACATGATAAGATAAACATTTATTGATTATTATGTTTGGCCACTTAGAAGTATGTGTGTGACATATTTTATCCATTTTTTAAGGAAATATTAATTTCAAATGTGTGTTTCATTTTCCATATTTGTTGTGACATGTTCATGTCCTTTCTATGTAACTCTTAGCCTTATGTATGATATTGTATGACATTATGTGTTAGGCATTTTATTCTTGTTGTGATTTATTATTGGTGTTATGATATATTTAATTCACTTTAATATTTTATATTATTTATATACTCTTAATTTTATGTGTACCTCATTTCTATATATATAGACATGACTTAAGTATGCCTTATACTCAATATGTTACATACATGTTTTAATGATAATTACATTACTATGATAAAATAATATCAAGATTTTGATGTAACTATAAATTATTAATTATTTATAAAATGATGAAATTAAATATTATTTTGAGATGAGTGACTTGAATTATATATCCCTCATACTAAAATTGGCACATAACAATGAGTTTGTGTTAAATATTCATGTTGAATTAAAAAAATAGATTTTATGATAGAGTACATGGTTCAAATATTCAAATTAATTCAAAAATTAGATACATGATAAATATTGGGACATTGATACAGATTATGGTAACATGTTACATTGATATTCACTCAGTTTACATAAAATAGAGTAAATATGCACACACATTTATATATGCATGGGCATATAGAAAATAATTATAGGAACAAGAATTAAAGGTTTAGCATGAATTGGTAGTTCATCATATAATTTCATGTAATTATAAATAATTTGGAAAAACATTCATGGGCATAATGCTAAATCATGCACATATACACATTTTTCAAGATCTAAATGCATGATACTAGTTTATGCAGATATATATGACAATACATTTTTTGGAGTCAATGAAAATGGTTGTTATTTCACTTAAAATATATTTAAATTGTGATCATGATTAGATAATGAATACATTTAATTATATTTTGATCATGCAAGAAGGATCTAGAGCTATCTACAATGACATGATTCATTATGTTATGGATACTGAACATTTAAGTATAATGATACTTAATGGCCATATCATTATTTTATTACTTATGATTTATGTTCAAGTATAGTGAAACTTAATGGCTTGGTCACCATTTATATAAAACCCATTATGATGATGCATGTGGAAGAAAAATTATAATTTATTCATAGTTAATTCTAATAGTTTCGTAGTCAACAAATAGGTTTGTCTTATGTTGTTATTGAAAGAGTGTAGACTTATCTAGCCACAACCACATAAAATAATTCCTAAATTTAGATATTTTAGTTCTATTTTATCATATTTAAAATTTTATACACCTGCTATAGTCAACTAGAAACTATAAAATTCTAAGTACATTTATATTGGTGTTGCTTACTATTTTTAGCAAATGCCACTTATTAATCATTTTAAATTTTCAACTATAATTTTAATTCATATTAATTTTATAATTAATGTATTTTAATATGAATAATATTTCAAATTTTTATAGCTATTAGATAATATTAAAGAAAAAATAGGGTTTAAAAACACCCAAATGTATCTGAATATTGATCTAATTGAAAATTGTGTAACCTATGGCCTAGAAAGTGAGTGCACATGAATGACACACAACCTCATAATATATTTGGAATAGATAAATATATATCAATTTTTTATATATCAACTAATCTAAAATCTATGTAATTTTAAAAATGTATGGAAAATTTTGTAACATTTTCTTATCAAGGCTTCATTCTATATGAAAATCAAACTAGTATGTCACATTTTTAAATGATGAATTTAGCCCATGAGTTATCTCAAAAAAAATGGTTATTATATTGTGTTATGTGTAAAAATTTAATCATTTATAATTATATTATCATAGTAATAATATTTCATTAAATCATGCATTAAACATATGTAACACATGATTGTCATGTAAAGTGTTATATATAAATTATGTATCCATTAAGAATCATCATTGGTAATTTTAATAAATAATACTATGAAATAAACATGCATGATATTTAATATGGAATTGAACATAATGGTGAGGTGTGTGGTATGGATCATGATACCCTAAACTTATAAATCATAACAAACTCAACAAGAAATGTCATACCCATGACACACACAATAAATTACACATAATAGCACACAATGTCACATGCAAGGACAAGGGATTTGACATAAGGGAAAATTAATGTTACACAAACAAGGATAAGGGGAAAAAGAGTCTGAAATAAATGCCACATATACAAGGCTAAGGATAAGTAACCTAGGGAAGTTAATACAATACACAAGACAAAAGAGCCTCAAATAATAGACAAGCATAGACTAGCCTATTATAAATGAAACATCATCAAATAAGCATAGAACATGTAAGTTATTATATACCTTAGAAGTATGTAAATGTCACATTATAATATAATAAAATATTAGTGTAACATTTTATAAATTAGGATTAATACTAAGACATGTGTAAGTAATCAATGTACCTCAACATGATAAAAATTCATATAAGATATAATATGTATCAATGTAACATATGGAATAATATGCACCCAACATTGGCCTAACCTTTGGGTATAGAAAATCCCACAATATATGTATCCATGTTTAATACATATCTATATTTCATATATGTGACTCATGTATGTCATGAAATGAATGTGAATACTATAAAGATATGTAATCTACCACATGGGTGATAAATAACATATAATGCAAACAAATAATTATTTCATGCTTAGGTCTTACTTTTTATATTTTTAAATATTTTAATTTTTATATATTATTTTATTCTTTAATTTTTTGTATTTTTTCAATATATTTTTAAATTTAAAGTATTCTAACCAATTATCTTATTAATGAAATAATAATGTGTGGTGCATGTATCATATGGTGTTAGGGTCACGTTTCATTACAGAAAATTACCATATGTAGGTGTATCATAATTTTATAAGTAATTTATTGTAATGTAATTTTCATAATCATCACTTTTAGGATATTATGCATGATGAATAACTCTAATAATCTTGGAAGTCTATGGAATATATTTTATAGTGGGATAATATATTGGTGCATGGTTTTGTTTTGGAACATGAAGTGTTTTTGGTACTAACTTGGTGTGTTTTATAATATGTGATGGCTTATTTGACTCATGAATTACTAATGTAGTTAAAGTTAAGGATCTAAATTAATAAATTCCTTAGACCATGCATCCCTCAAAATACTCAATGAAACAATTGTAATATAATGCCACATCAAAAACACTAATATCTATTTGATTTCAACCAAAGTAAATAAAATACACACAATAACACGAAAAAATGATGATATCACCATGATATTCATTAAAAGCATCAAACATGTAAATATTGTCTCTACTAGCTCACAATATTTACAAAAATTACTTTGTAATTTATTATTTAACACCCCTCTAATAAGAAAAAAACTCTCATAGAATAAGCACAAGTGTATACTTATATAAACATAAGCTCTATCTATTTACATTAAGTTATTTTACCATATTAATAACATTAACTCACCTTATTGAGTCCAAAATATTAAATTTCACAAATATTAAATGTATCCACATTTCCAAGGAAAAATAACATGTTAAAACTTAATGCATCCCAAAATATGTCAAAAAAATATTAAATGAGTCCTTATCAACTTTCATGGAATTTGTAATCACTTTACTAATAATCAACAATAAATGCTTCCATATTGCATCATTAATACATAAAAATTTACACAAAAATACAAGGAATTAAAGTTAATGATAACCATGACACCTCATTACCATGAATGTTATTTTTTTTTAAGTATGATGCATTATTTTACCAATGTTTCTTAACATTATCTAAAACTTGATCCATGGCTTCCTTTTAGATTTATAAGTAACCTAAATAAACCCCTCCTAATTATATTTATCTGTGATGAATAAACATCTTTATCACATACCCTTCTTCAATAACTATCACATAGTAACATAAAATATATAAGGCTACATAATTACGTGGTAAGAGAATATTAACAAAGATACTCTCATTAGATCTCCCAAACTCAAGTATACAATTATTTGATACAAATATGAACCAAAATATACATTGATCATTATAGACATAGGTTTTCTTGCATGTAACATAAAAATTAACACTAAAAAAGGTGCTCACAAATGATAACTAAAAGAACACATAGATGATCAATGAAATAACTAATACTTGCACAAAATCACATCAAATCATGAGTGTGATTAATAAATGTTATGCAACACAACACATAGAAAAACTAATAAATTAAGACATTTTGGTTAATGAAATAATTATTGTGAACTTGGATGCTCCTACATCTTACACCCTAAGTAAGGAAAAAGAACATGTTATCCTACCCATGTGACTTACAATAACTCATATAATGAAATCCCTTATTCTTTTATATTTTGATGAAATAATCCATGGAGCATATTCTATGTCTTGACCTTTCCATTTTAAAAAATATTTTGTATAATCCTTATTTATTATAGTCTTTTCATCTCACATTTTAATCAATTCCTCTATTTATTTGTGTTCTTTTTAATGGTTCTAAAATATCTAATTTCTATCTTTAAAATCTATTATTTCACTTTTATTAATTTGTCCTTCATAATATGAATACAAATCAGCCACATTTAAAATAGGTTATATATCTATACCTTCAGATGATTCTAATTCATATGCATTATTTCCAATTTTTTGTAAAATTATGCACAGACTAATATTTTTCCATTTCAAATTAACCTATGTCACTTTTGTAAATATATATTATCTCAAGTATGTCAAGGCTAAGTCTCTGAACTTATATTAAACTTATCTTCTCATGTAATTTACATGTTCATTATACTATGTGGTATTCATTTAAAATTATTCTTTCACTTGTTTATACATTTCACACAAATGCTTTGCAAACTTTTCTTCTTCAACAATTATCTTTTACAAATTTCTCATTTGTCTTAATCATGAGACCCCTCTTTTAATAACCCCATAAATAATATAAAATTATGTATTTCTAATAAAAATATTTATTGAATTATTATATCTAAACTCAACCTATACTATAACATTATCTGATGTTCCTGACTTATCTTCAATAACACATCTCAAAATATTACCCAAACTTTTAATAACTACCTTTGTTTATACTTATGTATTTGGATAGTATGTAGACCAAAACTCTAGTTTTGTATTTAATTTATTAGAAAATGTGAAATATAAGTTAATAAATAGATAAAAGTGTGAAATATAATATGCATAAAATGGTAGAGAGGAGTGAAGGAAGCATTTTAAATTTGTCCCATGGGTGATAAAAATTAGGTCAAAACTAAGAAGAGGAAAATAAGGATAAATCTAACCCACATATAAAGTAAATGCTAAGAATTTTATTAAGAAGTGATTTACTTAGTTGGTTTCATTATGCTCAATAGATAAGTAGGAGGAGGGAGTTTCTAACATGCTTTGGTAAGAAAGGATGGAAAGAGGATCATGGAGATGAAGACAATTCATATCCAAGAGGATTGGGGGTCTTCTGCATCACCAAATCCATCCCTCAAAAGTTTTAATAGATTTTTGTGTGGGTAAGAAGCAAAGTAAATGGATGGTGTACCTAAAATGCTAGAATGATAGATTATGAGTGGTGTTTGTGCATAAAAACCAAAGCCTAACATTTGAAAAAGATAGGTGGAAGATCCATGCGATCAAAACTATGTCTAATAAGATAAATGAATTAGATAAATTCTTTAATTGGATAGGTCATGGTCCTTTTCCTACTTCTTAGTTGAATTTTTGAAGCTTTAACTACATCTTGGGAGTGTTGGTAGTTGTTATTTTAAGTATAGGTTAAGAATGGTGGATAGAGGATGCCACACCAAAATATTTTTTGTTCCTATGTAGGATAGAGGAATCCACTCCATTTTTATAAAAATAGGCAATGATAATAGAGTGTTTTCACTAATTTTAGCTTTTTGTGTGGGCTCATGCAATATTTTAGATACCTTTTTAGGTTCAAGTTCCTATATAAACTTTCTTGAAACCCTTGTTTGGCTAGTTTTGAGACTTTGAGTTAATAGGAATGAAAGAAAAATCCTCAAAATGTTATATAGAGTTTGGTCTTATATTTACAATCCCTATTTATGGTCTATGGTATGGTTGAGTTGTTATGTATGCTCACTTGTTGTGATCATGTCCTGTGAAGGATGTGCAAAAACTTAATTAAAGACCATATATACAAGGGAATATATTTAGGTATAAAAGATGCTTTGTGGAGGATGAATAAGGGTGTATCAAGTGGAAAAATTAATTGAGAACCTTATTCCCACTTGGATAAGTCATTGCTCCTCAGGGATAGTTTTTCTAACACTTGGGTAGTTTTAAAAGTCACTAAACAAACCTTTTGGTCATTTTTTATTATGGTGGATAAATGAAACCACACCAAAACATTTATTTTTATTGTGAATGATATAGGATTCCACCTTATCTCTTCATTTTTTTAAGGTTTATCCTAGAATCTATGTGTACTTATTATGTTTGAATGAAAATCATTATTTTGTATTAAGATGCATCTAGATTGATAAGGATGATTTGGATAGTTCCTTGTTGTGTTTTAGCTATTGTTTGGCTCAGTAAGAGAGGAAGCTCATTTGTTGTGCTTCTATTTCATGGATGTTGTATAGTATTTCCTAGGATTCAGAAGACTAGAAGAAGACATTATACTCCTAAAATGCTCTTATTTTACATTAGAAGTTTTAGGGAAGCTCTTTTGAGGTAAGTCTATTATTTGTATTTCATTTAGAAGTAACCTCCTTATTTTTACTAAGTATGTTGTAACCTTAAAACCCTCTTGGTGTTATGTTCATAGGGTCTTTAAAACCCTCTTTCTATTTGAATTTCCAAGGTTTTGGGATCCTTTAAACCCTCTAGTTAAGCTTGTTACTATTTTGGAGCCCTTAAAATCCTCTTTTTATTCCTTATAAAGGTTGTGGGATCCTCCAAACCATATTTATTATTGGTCCATCCTTTGAAACCCTCTCTTTGGTTATGGGTCCAATAATCAAAACCCTCACTTGTCTAGTTCATAGCTCTAGCTTCAGAAGTATTTAACCCATAGAATAAAAATTATTCAATGTCCTCCATAAATTTACAAAAAAATTCAACTCTCTATATTGTATTATACTACATGATAAACTATGTAATATTACAACTTCTCTAGATTTTTTATTAGTAGTGTTCTTTACATCACTAGTCTTTCCATGTGCCACAAATATACCAAATTTTGAAATCTATTCTTATCACTAATACTCAATAATTACCATTATGTGTTATAGGCAAACCTAAAATAAATTCCATACTTATATCCTTCCATGGTTTCTCTAGAATATGAAATAGTTTATAAGGCCTTGTATTATAACTTCTCCCTTTTGATACATGGAAAAATCTACACTTCTAAGCAAATTTACATAAACCTATTAAATTTTATATAAATGTGTGTGTGTACACACACACACAATTTTTTTTAATGTTTTTACATAAATACAATTATCTACAAATCCTTCACTATGTTTTTTCTTTTTCATGTTCTCCTACATTCAATCTCTTGACATACATAATTTTCTCCCTTTGAATGACAATCCTTCCTGGATAAAATATTATAACTATGGTGTTATATCTTTATTCATTATTTATCTACATGAATTCAATGATTCTTTAAAATATTCATCTTCATCATAATATTCTTTTATAAGATAAAATATTATAATTCTATTCTTATTTCATTAAACAAAAGAATTATTATGTTCAATACATCAACAACTCTATTATACTTTTCCACTTATATGTTTAAATAAAAATGAATAACTCTATAGGAAATAAAATTATGTCATAAATCTCTAATTAATTTTTTTACTACTAATCAACTATAAATATTTATTTTCTATGTATAATATAAATATACTGGGAAATAAGCTATGTCTGCAATTCTTTGGCCCTTTCACAATTTCATAGAGAACCTAATCATTTATTGAACATTTTTATTTTCATCATTCAAATTTTCACTAAAATATGAAATAGGTCTTCCTTCTTGACATATTATTACTCATACTATTGTGCCACTTGCATCACAATCTACTTGAAATACCTGATTGAAATTCAACAATTCCAAGACTGGTTATTCTATTAACTTCTTCAACTTTTAGAAACTATAATCTATTTTCAATATACTTATAAATTATAATTTATCTTTTGACATCATGTGAGTGATTAGTACACATAACCCACTTAAATTATTTATAAAATTATTATTAAATTTTTATATTTCATGAGAAATATGTACCTCAAATGTACTTTTTGGTGATGTTAAACATAGGTTATCTTCCACTTTATCTACATCCATATTCAAACCTTCTTGACAAATCATAAATCCCAAAGTATACCAACTCTTTCTCCAAAAAATTAAATTTCTTCAAATTTAAATTCAATTTTTTTGTATCTCAAATTCTCTAACACTTTTCAAAAATACCACAAATGTTCTTTCTCTATTATATTAAAAATTAATATTACATCAATATACACAATAAAATACTTACCCAAAAATGGTTTAAGAACATCATTCATTAATCTCATAAATGTACTTAGTGTATTAGTCAACCAAAATTTCCTAAATAATAATTTTTCTAATCCTTATCATGTTTTTAATGTTTTTTTCTAGTAATATCCCTCTATTATGTGTATTTTATGATATTCAATCTTTAAATAAATTTTTATAACTATCTCACTTCACTCAATTAATCCATTAAATCATCCACGCACTATAATGGATATCTATACTTTATAGTATTATTATTAATGGCTTTTGAATTGATGACCATTCTCCATTATCCATTCTTATTGGGCATTGGTATTGTCAATACTACACATGGGATAAAACTTTCCTTGATTAAACCCTTATTTAATATCTCTTTCAATTGTATATACACCTCTACATTTTATTTCAAAGTCAATCTTTGTGCTTATTTACTTAATAAAGACAAACTAGGGATAAAATCCATGTAATTAATTATGTTTATCATCATCGATAACCCATATGGAAAATAATTAGACATAATATCCTAAAACAAACTTAGTGTATCTTTTAAATCATGCACTATTGTTTCTTCTTCCATGGATTCTTGCATTAACTTATAAATTAACACATAACATTCACTTTGTTCATTTCCTTCAAAATCATTTTTCCTTGAAATCATCAACACTTTTTGATTTGATTAAACTTATTCATACTTCTAATTCAAATGATTCAATGAATATTTCACTATACCTAACCAAAATGTATACTTATTATCATGACTAGCATGTTTTGCCTTGTGGTCAAACTACTAATGATTTAAAGCAAAATATGACAAACACAATAGGAATTATGTCACATAAAACATCATATTTATAATTTCCAATATTAGAAATTACCAAACACTATTATTTCATTGGAAATTTATGTCCTTTCAATAATCAATAAACCTAATATGGGTTCATATGTAAAAATATCCTCAAC